>LUCW03000848.1:0-53738 GCA_001586965.3 Sphaeroforma sirkka | reverse complement strand
TCACTGTGTTTTACAGTGACACATTTTGATGTTCTCAAAAAATCTGAGTCCTGTGGTCAGGCCAAAAGCCCTAGACCTTCCCTCGTGGCCACCGCGCCCAACGCAGGGGTCTGGCCACCGAACAGAGGTACGCCTGCCGCGCCTTTTGATCCGTTGCCAGCCTGCACTCGCTCTACACGCTCTTCGCGCGCCCTACCCGCGCCTCACTCTCGTCGCAAACTACACCAGCCGCCACGCCAGAGGCATGCCTCTTGGCATCTGAACCTCACAAAAGCGAGGCCGCTCCTGGAGAGCACACTGCCCTGCCACCGGGCCATCATCAGCGTCCTGCTGCTGATAACGGACGGTACCCCATCATCATCAGCCACAGTCAAACTTGACGACCAATTCTTAATTTTCTCCGTTCGAAAGTTACTTGACCGGGCAAACGACAAACCCTGTGTAATCAGGTTGATACGCGCCAGATGCGTGGCTGGGAAAACACCCTCCCATGCCGCATGGAGAACATCCTTCGCGCCCTAATTCACGTCATAGACCACATCTTTATCCTTGATTCTTAGTGTGTGCGACTGTGCGTTTGTGACTATTGCGAATGGGTGTATAAACTGTTTTACAAGAAGGGATCGAATGCGAGCCAATTAACTTATAGACCCTCGGCTGTCTTTATAGGAAGCTAATCACTAAATAAGGCTATGCCTCGGCCCTCCTGTTGGATGAATATTTCAATTTGCTTCACACATATGCTTCGACTAAAATTACAAAAGTGCTTTATAGCTTATTATCGGAATTCAATATTTACATGTGTGAAAAAATATAGACCCATGCTAAAATTCTCCGGACTATGTACTATCCAGGTCAACTAGAGCAGGTGACTATTATATAATACCAGGTCTGACTGTACCATATCTCTGACTGTACCATATACAATTTACTCTTTTTCTTATAATAAAAATACCATATTTCCTATCGCAACTCTCCATGTCACAACTCACAACTTAGCGAACGCGAACTCGAAGTAAATATCATGGCGAATGAATCTCAGCAAACGAGATATACATACATCGACACTGTCGATTCGAGCGATGAACGCGAAGAAATCAATCTAGAGGAAGAGGCGGTAGAAAGGTTGAGGACTGAATTGGATTCTATGCCGTTTGTTGAGCTACAAGCCTTGAGAGACCAGATTAAGCATGCAGAAGTTTAAAGTTTTATATGCGTCTATTGCTAAACCTAGCACGAGTGATAATATTGACGATGAGGCGAGTAGTCATACTAGTAATATAGTTACAAATCTTGGAGGGAAAACGAAGAAGAAGTTAACTGACGAGCTAAATAGCTCTACCAAGCGGACAAGTAAAAATGCACCTAGAGAGATGTCTTCAAAGACCACTGTCACAAGGCTGAGAAAGGTGGTGGAAGTTAAAAATACAAAGTCGCGAGACCCCAGATTTGATGATTTGTCTGGAGCGTATAACAGTGATTTATGGCAAAAGGCCTACGGCTTCTTGGACGAGTATCGTGCAGAAGAGCTGAAGGAGTTGCAAGTACAATTCAAGAAGGAGAAAGATGCTGCTAAGCGCGAGGAAATTCAATTAACTATAAGCAAAATTGTAAGTTCCTGCAAGTGTTGGTTAGTATTAATTTTATTGTTTTTCAAATTTAATTGGAAGTCGGGAAATGAAAAGTACAATACGAACTACGAATACGCAACGTAAAACGCTCATAATTCGCTGTACTCTGGACATTTTGTGTATGATGTTCGTCATATTTGTCGCCATGGGTTTAGCCAAAATATTGTTTCTTCGCGCTACATTTGCCCCATTGTGTCACTGTTGAAATGTCGCTTACCATATGAATTGTACGCCTGCTGTAGTTTTGCGAATTTTGGGTCACCGACATACCATTCAGCTTAAATATTACTTCAATCGTAGAAACAATCCGACGAGTTGAAACGTCGCGAGAAAGCTAAGCAAGAACTCAAAGCTAAGTTCCGTAAGGCCGAAGAAGCAGCCGTGGCTAAAGGAAAAAATCCCTTCTACCTCAAGAAAAGTATCGTTTTCGCTCGTTTTGTGTTTATGTACCGTATGTTCATTACTTGCTCGTGTAAAATTGTTTAATAGTTTGGATCTTCAAGCATGAATTTTAAATTAAAGAACTTTTTTCTACCGCAGCTGAACAGAAGAAACTCGAGATGGTCGCAAAATTCAATCAACTCAAAGAAAAAGGAGAATTGGACCGTTATCTCGAGAAGAGGAAAAAGAAGAACACGAGCAAGGATCATCGATATGTGCCTTACAACCGGAGGTGACACAATTAAAGTCTATTATGCTTTTGCTGCAGTCGAAACACATATTGTCATGCAGCCTGAATACGAATTTGCCCTTATACCTTATACAGAGTGTGTAATATTCTGCTGACCAAATGCTCGTTACTTCCAAGCAACCTTTTTTTTTTTGACAACGCAAGCATGCAGCGCTGTGCAATACAATAATCGAATTTTTCACGTTTCAACCTTGGGACGCTTTTTTGGGTCAAGAGCAGTTACACCCGCTTCAGCGGACACAATCGGGAAACCTCTGACAGAAAGGTCATACACTACTTCTTCTACTTTCATCACATCGTACTTCATGCCGTCAAATCGTTTTCTGAGCTGATCATTTCGAAAGGAGAAGCCCATAAATGCGCCTAGAAGCTCAGATAGGAAGGCTAGTACCTCAGATGGACGTTGAAGTCTACCTGGGTCGAGCAATGATAGCAGAGTGCTTCGAGTCAATATGTCACTGGAATACTTTTTTCTAGGCGAGCTCGCCAATTTGAACTGCGCACAACCAGTTCACCCAAGTACTCAATGATCAACAGAATGTTCTGGCCGCTTACCTGCTATAACACTATTCACAGTTAGACGCGCCAAAAATTGTGAAAGCTGACACAAGCCCAGCAGATATTCTTCTATGTCTATGTGTTTTCCGGTCGTTTGTTCGTCACCGATCGCGCCTACAAAAAGAGACAAGCCGAATTAATCACATATGAGGATGAAGAGGATATTTTTGAGGGGTGTGCTGCTCGAATGATGAAAATGCATGTAGTATGGCCTACTATGCTTCGGACACAGCATGAATATACAAGAAAGACACTTACAGTCAAGCAATCGGTCGATTTCTCCACTACTAATCAACGTTCCTCTGAGAGTGAACTGAATGAGTGCCGCGGAAAACACAAGCTGGATTGCAGACCATTTCCACAGATCATTGTACCTATAAAACTGATCCAACGGAACGCGTTGCTGCAGCTGGAAAAAGCGAGATCTCATGCCGCAGAGCAATTCCTCAGCCTCTGCACATATCTTTTTATCTTAACGGTGGCACGCACATCGTGAAAAATCGCAAAGATGAGCGGCCAAATCTTGTTATTGTAGTAAACAATACAAACTTTCATGTGCATAATGGGTATTCAAACTCTGTCATAACCACCATATAATAGTTTCTTGAGTTAGGAACTTCAGAAGGATATTTATAAATGTCCGTGACTGTGTATGTGTCTGTGTCTGTGTCTGCGTATGTATATGTTTATATATATATATATGTGTGTGTGTGTGTGTGTGTGTGTGTATGTATGTATATGTATATATATATATATATATATATATATATATATATATATATATATATATATATATATATATATATATATATATATATATATATATATATCAAATAATATAATTACATGCATGTATGTAAAATACATACATACATACGCATACATACATATGTATATATATAAACATATATATATATATATATATATATATATCATAAAAATCATAACCATGTTTGTATGCATTACATTGCATACACATATAATACATATGCATGTAACACATTACATATATATATATATGTATATATATGTATATATATATATATATGGCACATATGACATACATTACATGCCATATACGTGTATGCGCATGCGTATGTGCATATATGTATATATAAATGCATGCATGCATGGGTATGCAAAACATACATATATATATATATATATGATATATTGATACATATATTATATTATTATGTGCGTACGTGTGAATATATATATCCATATTATATATATATATATATATTAATACTTATAATACATATACATATATATAATATATATATTGATGATACATATGATGATTGATAACACATGATGATGATGATTGATGATTTACTGTGCGTGCGTGCGTGCGTGCGTGCGTGCGCGTGTGCTTGCGTATATATATATGGATATATGACCGATATTGATATTATTATTATATACGGATTACAACCAACCCATATATATATATATATATATATTGATGATAATGATGACCCACCCACATGATGATATTATGCGTGCGTGCGCGCGTGCGTGCGCGCGCGTGCGTACGTGCGCGCGCGTGCACGTACGCATGCACGCAACGTACGCACGTACGTATGTACGTACGTACGTACGTATGTATATATATGTATGTATCCATATGTGTATATACATTATTATTATATATATATATACGTGTGATGCATGATATTATTATGCGCGTGCGTGCGCGTGCGCGTGCGCGTGCGCGCGCGCGCGTGCGTGCGTGCGCGCGTGCGCATGCAGTGTATTGTGTGTATTTTACATCACTTTATATATCCCGACATGGATATTACAAGACACGGATTTGTATATTAGATCAACCCAGCATTATCAATATATATATATATATAACCCATCCATCATTATTATATTACATGCGCGCGCGCGCGCGCGCGCGTGCGTACGTGACGTGCGCGTACGTGCGCGTGCAAGTCTGTGTGCGATACACGTGCGCGCGCGTGCGCGTACGGCACGCAACGCGCACGCACGTACGTATGTGCGTATGCGTACGTACGTGACGTATATACGCATGTATGCATCCATGCATTATACGTATGTACGCATGCGCATACATTGATTATTATTGACGCGCGCGTGCGCGCGTGCGCGTGCGCGCGCGTGCGCAGTATGTCCAGTATTGCACGTACGTATGCATCTATGTATGTACGTACGTATGTAGGCAGGTAGGCGAAGGCACGTAACCGTACGTATGCATGTATGTATGAACCGTATGTATTATGTTTGGCTACGTACGTACATGCACGTACGCATTACATATTGGCCATACGTACGTATTACATACACACGCGTGCGTGCGCGCGTGTCCCAGCGCGGTGCGTGCGTGCGCGTGCGTACGCACGTACGCATGTATTATTAAATAACCATGCATTATATATGCATATTATGTAAATATATATTATGATATTATATGTATATATGCATTATCCATATATATATACATATTACATTATAACATTATATATATATGCATATTATATTATCAAACCAAAACCACGCATAAACATACGTACATGCATGCATGTGTGTGCATGTGCGTGATGATATATATATTATTATTATATTATTATTATTATTATTATTATATATATATATTATTATATTATTATTATATTATATACATTATTATTATTATTATTATTATATATTATATACATATTATTGTACGTATATATGTTTATTATTTATTATTATTATCTATGCATGTGCGTATTACATATATATATATACATATTATTATTATTATTATTGATATTATTACATTACATATTATTACATATTACATGTGTGTTGTGTGCGTGCGTATGTACGTACGTGTTTCTATTATGCATTTTTTTATGTACGTACGTACGCATGCATGCAGGCAATGTGTACGTACGTACGCACGCAAGCATTTTATGCATCCATGCATCCATGCATCCATGCATCCATGCATCCATGCATCCATGCATCCATCATGCATCCATGCATCCATGCATCCATGCATCCATGCATCCATGTGTATGTGTGCGTGCACGCACGCACGCACGCATATTATGTCTGTACGTATGTACGTACGTATGTACGTATGTATGTATGTATGTAGGTGTATGTATGTATGTATGTATATGTATGCACAAATATATAATATATATATATATATATATATATATATATATATATATATATGTATATATATATATATATATGTATATATATATATATATATATATATATATATATATATATATATATATATATATATACTATATTATAGAGATACTACTTACATCAGTAGTTTAAGGATAGCCATCACAGTATTCCGTAGAAATAGGGCTACCCTCGCAGAGGTAGCCTAGCCTCGAAGATAAGGTTGTGGGAAAGAATGCGCTCAATATATGTTTGTATATATAGTGTCCGATTCCGCGTTCTCTATGTATATAAAGATAATTTTGCACATTTTGGGCTACCTCTCAACATTTTGACTAAGCAGTGACACACAAGAGAACTCCGTCGCCTCTAATTATCAGATAAGCGAAAATATCCATCACATTCAAAAAATTCAAAAAGTATTTACCATCTGTCGAATCCTTAGCCACGTGCAGACTCTGCAGAATTTGATGTACCCTCTTTCCCAATACACTCACATCATTCAATCCAGAACGCAACACCTGCACGAACCAAAAGACTTATCAAGTTTAAACTGGCCGTTTACCGACACAAGTGAACGCGAGTTTTTCGGCACACATGTGTGTCGAGTAGAATACAACATCAGAATACCAAGATATTACCTCTCTCAGTTCCGTATTCTTCTCGATTTCTAGCAGCACAAATCGCAGATCTACGATCGAATCCATACTTTCGCTCTACTCGTGAGAGGGAAGATGGTATCCTTTCGCCCGCAACATTGATGTACATATGCATGATGTTTCCAATATTTGTGCATGTAGTTTCCTCTCTTGAAAGGCGTCGCATTGTTGCCCATCAATCTCACTACGCCTATTGCGTTAAAACGTATAAAAATCGAAACCTTTTGCGTTACGCTCAACTAGTCCGAGGATCAGTATTATACTTCGATGACAGTAATCAATTTTGTTGTTGTTCTTTTTTCTATATAAAAAACAGAACAAACATAACTCTCTTAGCCTTCTAAATTAAAAAACAGGGTTTTAGACACATGTAAATATATACATACTTATTTATTTTCACAGTTTATGAAAAATACCAATGATATTGCCCGCCAAATTAACTCACGTGTTCTCGTGTGTGATCTATACATCTTGATAACACTGGATTTCACGATACCTCTACTGTATTAACTGGCTAATACATTTATTATGTCTTTCGAAAGCAGCTCTATAATGTCAGAGGAAGAAGTTGGAGAGGTCAGCACTGACGAGATAGTAGTTTTTCCTAGTCCTATGTTGTCCAAAAATTTCCCATGTTGCCTGTGTGATGTTATTGTTGTGGGTCAGGTTGAGGTTCTGGAGCATCTGGCGTTGGAGCACAAACTAATAGTAGGAAAGGTCGAGAACATAGCAAAACTTGATGAATATCTACAATATTGGAAGGAGAAGTTTACTACACATATGTTGGAAGATTTTGCCTTTACCATAGACCCCATGGGCTATCCGGAGGCTGAGAGCACATTAAAGTCTGCTACACGAGGGAAAACTGAAAGCACTCCGATCTACATGCTGAGCGATAAGCTGGCGATCGATGCAGAGCTGAGGAACAGATTAGAAAAGGAAATGCTAGATGAAGTACTAGCTGTACAAGAAAAGGAGAGGGCGGCATCTGATTTTAAACGTAAATGTTTATTTTGCACCTCCACAGTTGAAGGGAACCGTGCAGACATATGTTCCAGCAGCATATGCTGACGGCCCACCACTTCAATGTAGGGCTACCAGATAATATAGTCTTCGTGTCTGAATTTTTGGACCATCTAGAGATTATGCTGAGCAAGTTAAAGTGTCTTTCGTGCGAGAAGACATTCAAATCACAGCCCGTTCTACGTGCACATATGAGGAAGAAAAGGCACATGAAGGTGAATCCAAACAACACTGCGTATGATCGCTACTATATTGTTAACTATGTAGAGACCGGGAAAAGATGGACGGTTCCCGAGTATTTAAGTCCATCTGGTATGGATAGTGACTCGGAATCCAGAGAGAGCACGGCAACGGTCGGTGAATTACTGTATGTACATCAATCATCTAGCGGTGTGTGCTAGTCTTCGCAAACCTACCTTTGAGGTCTTACGTATATTGTGTTTAATTAAGATACATTTTCTCGACCGAGTTTAATCACTAAAGTTGTAGCATCTTCTTGGCTTTATTGTGCGGTTGGTTGTCGGTACAATTTTATGTGTATACATGGAGAAAGATATCTGCCGAAATATCCTCAAAATGGAATGTTTGTGATATTTGTCCATCGCCTAATTTGCGTGGCTGCAGAAGATGTGCATTATTTTAGAGTACAGATCAGCGCATGATATGTAACTTGCTGAATGGTGATATTGTTCACCATTAGCGTATCTATAGGCAAGACGTTTGACAATCTGTTACCATCTTTTACTATTCTAATGGTTTCTATGACTATGGACAGAATACACGCTATCATTTTAAATCCAGTTCGAAAATGTGCTGACAGATTTTGCTCCACCTTTTCACTCATTAGTGCAGAACAAGAATGGGATGATTGGGAAGAAGACACTGAAAGAACAGTTTGTCTGCTATGCGACACCACTGTGGAGGACGCGAAGTTGGTATTTTCGCACATGACATCAGCGCACGGCTTCGACTTCGAAGCTCTTAAACAGCAGGGAAATTGGGATTTCTACCAATGCGTAAAAATAGTCAACTATTTTCGAAGACAGGTACAAAAACGGTTTGTGATTTTTCGGAGCGCGTTAAGTGCGCATGAATGACTAAATTGTTTTTTGTATCCTTGTATGAGATCGCCCCTGTATTGCCGCACCCTTATCCACGTATTGCCTTCTATATGTATACCCGTAGATGTCGCTCCACCGTTGTCCATCATGTAACATGGAAGGAGGAAATGCTGATGGTCTTAAAAACCACATGGAGACTGCTGATCATTACAGCCTCCCTGAGGACGAGAGCTTGTGGAATCAGCCACAGTACTTTTTCCCCACGATTGAGAATGATCCCTTACTTTCTGCTTTGGAAAGTTATGATGAGCTGTCAGATGAGGACGAAGCAGCAAGCGAGCCACGTAGCTGATCCCGATAGTGACAATGGTCGTAAAATATAAATCTCTATGCAAGGTCTGTGTTCTGTCCTTGAGGAATGCTGGACGGGATAGAGGTACCAAGACACGGGTACTCGCGTATGTCCTTCACGGTATAAAACTTACGAATATCAGCAAAAGTTGAGATATAAGTTGAGTTGTTCTCAATCACACGTGGTGACATTCCAATGCATTTGTCTGTATCTAAACATGTACAATATCTTTTATTTATATATTATAAAATAAACATCAACGAACACAAATAGCCAGTATCACAAATAAAAAACTCGTGCCTAGTCTTCTCCTGGGTTGGCTATATGTATAAGTGCGTATGTATTCTTGATCAGGATCCCCACATATCTGCACATTTTATATAAAATTGGGTATGAAAATGTGCGTTTAAGACCTGGGTATGTTGGTGTCTGCGTATATTTCGCGTACTACTGCAGTGAATATTCAGCATGTAGATAACAATGCAAATATACTTGTGCAAAAACTAAAAGTCATGCTCCACCAGTTTCGTTCAAGAATTATCTAATCGCAGGGGCACAAACCAGTGACTAAACGTATAATGTTAGTAAGTTGCCGACGAGTGTAGAGGATCATAGAATCTTACCGTTTAGAAGCAAGTAGTTATCCGCATTCAACAGGTTGCCTGTATACACACTTTTCATTGTACTGTCTGATGCAGAACTGATATATATATATATATATATATATACTATGTGTAGCATAGCTGATTCCAGGAGCTGATAGACACGATCACACTTTACAAGTATTTGGGTATAATGTGTTACCATTTATAGCTTAGTGTGTAATTTGAATACATGTTTCCCCCGTATACATAATGAATTTATGAACGTACCGAAATTGGTATTACCAAAATATTCGATAGTCAAATCATATAGACCAAAACATAGTTGGAAATGATTACGAAATGGAGACTCTTATGCATGGTCATTTCTTGGACGAAAACAGTTCCACTAACATCCATATTTTGTCGTGCGATAATTTGGGAGCAGTGGCGTCTGTGTTTATTTGGAAATGTTCATGTGGGCTTATGGCTTATTTCATCATCGTTTTTAGTATGTACGTTCTTCGGTTTGTACTGTACAAGATTCTATTCTAGTAAATAATTGGTATCTGCAATTAATTCAAGAGCATATCTAGGATTAAAACTGTGCACGTGTGTATATGTAGTCACTATTCTCGTCTTCATACTTTTCAGACTCGAATAAATATTTTGGATATCGACCGTATGTTACGGTGTCTTGATGTGGAAAGAATAGATATATCTACAAATAAGGCTAATTGTATATCATAAATATTTTGCAGACGTTTGCATTTCGTGACTGTTTGGGAGTAGACTCGAGGTATATCTAATCCGTAGCTATGTATACTTTGTAGAATTGTACAAAGTATACATATACAAAGGTCATAATTGTATTGGAAGTTAAAACATAGTATGCATATCTGCGTGTCTTTGCATAATTATCTCACTTCCGTAGGCTAGGAAATCTTTTGGAACCCTCATAATATCCGTCCTCATCGTCGAGATTTACCACATGATTAATTGGCAAGATTTTTTTCACGAATGTCATAGTATTCGAGTACGAGAACATTGACCTTGACCGCCCTGTGGTATGACAAGCAGAACATACACAATAATATGCAGAATAATATGTTAAATGTATGTTTTTATATCACGAATAAACAGAGCACATATAGTGTGACAGCTACATATTTTGATACTCCGGGTTTGATCGCTGTCAACCTCTTGGGCTAGAGGGTCTTGAAATTCTTCATGGGTTCTAAATGAGCCACGAAATGTAATATCTCACTTCAGATTGTTAGAAATTCTTCTGGACTGCGAATTTATACATTCTCATAGCCAAGAATATGTGACTGACAGATGTGTTTAGTACAGCCCTAACATTACAATGGTGCATTTTATTTTTTTGGAGAATACGAACTGTCATATATATTGAATTTCTAAACCCCCAGATTATCGTTTTCGGAATCACTAGCATGAACGCACCAGTAGATGTTTGTATATAGCTGTGCTTACTTACGTTGCAGATACAGTTGATATTAAGTGTGTATACTATCACTAACTTCGCGCTAAGATAATAATGAAACACATTTTTCGGCATACAATTGTGTAAAATGATGAACAAGTGTACTCGCGCAGAAACTGGAATTTATTATATGCTTGTTAGCGTGTAATCATGCCCTTTAGCCAAGTTGTAGTTTATGGTTCTTTATGTTACACTAGCACGCGATTATTCGAGTGTTTGTTGGTTGGCTATACTTTCTCGCATTAGATTCTACTTAATCGATATTCAAGGGAAATTTGCTTATATGTATACACATTCCATTTTACGTATGTGCCCACATCACAAGTGAATTGCTACCAAATCTCAGCATGTACATATAGTTTTAGGTGTACTCAAATAAGTAGCAGAATTGTACTCTAAGTCTCCATGTGTATATTAATGTGTGTATCGATTTTGAATATACCTTTGTTTATTTAGCAACAACAAAAACACACGCTTATACTCAACGCAACCAGATCAAAGTCCTACTTGCTTTTGAATACAACGACCCGGTTATTTACACTTTGGAGTTTTTCTGTAAATTCACGTACGTGTTTTCAAATTGACGTAGCGGTCACTGTTTGCTCACCGATGAAGGAAGGGTGTGTTTGCATCTCACAAGATGAGCATATATCAAGGGTATATATATTCCCCTGCAAGTCTTCAGCAGTAATTACATTGTGTTTTGTATGTGCCTGTCGTACCGGTTGACAAATGGCGAACAAAGCGCAAGTCAATCCCATTGTGGTCAGAATACAAGTACTTAGATTTATTTGATTATTTTAGGTTTATTACAAGTTTTACAGTTTATCAGAATAATCTGATAAACTGGGTTTTAGGGTTTTGCTTGTTTTACAGCACATGACTAATGACTCATTTAAGAGTCAGTCATTTTAGGATTACTGTTTATAATTACTTATAAATGAACAACGTCCCCCTCCCTGAGGAGGGAGAACGTTGAGATACAGTTATCTCGCGTATACTTACTACATTTTTAACTTACCATAGAAGTTGTTAGTTTATTAGTAATTACAGAGAAAGCTACAGAATATGAATTAGTCAGTAGCTGGCACATATTTTTGTTATAAGTATAACAATTGAAAGACAATGCGAACAGAGAATGTCGCATCAAAATGAACGATTTAGATTATCCGGTCGTTGGATTAACGACGTGTGGACGACGAGGATGAAGAAAGAATCTACTAATACGAGTGAAACCGAAGAGCGAACATTCCAATCAGGCAGAACATTAGCCAGGGTCAACAAGGAAGGTCTCAAGACTGTAGAAAAACCATATTGTCAAAGGTGAATGATGTTTAAATGTTGGACTCAGACCTAGTCCATCGAGGAACCAACTATCTAAGTATGTTTTTGTATGTTGTGTTTACGAATGTGTTTCGTACGCCGATTGTGTCTGATCTATTTTATGTGTAATTTTGTTACAGGTGTCATTTCATTTGATAGGAAATGTTTTTCCCTTTCATATGACACCTTATTCAAGTTGTTTGAGTGAATATTCGTTGAGTTATGAGTCTTAGAAGTTTAAGTGTATTTGAAGAAATTGTGTTTGTATTTTTAGAGATGGAATCTAAAAATAGACCGCGCACGTCCGTTGGAATTTCTTTGGCAAAGGAAATTTTTGACCCGAAAGGCCCGTTCAATTTTGACGAAAAATAGTATAAATACGGAGTACAAAAGTAAATAAAGAGCACTTTCACAGAGTTGAAAAATTCACACAATGGGTCGACGGTAAGAAACATTACTTAATGTTCTTTAGTAAGACTCTGAACCATGCGCAACAGAACTACGCCACACCTATGAAGGAGTTACTGGCATTGGTATATGGACTGACACATTTCAGGGAATACTTGGATGGGCAACGGTTTGCGATCTTCACGGACCACAAGGCCCTTGTGTATATGAACACACAGCTCAAGCTTAATTCGATGCTTCAGAGATGGCATCATATCATCGCGCCATTCAACTTTACCATATCGCATATACCAGGAAAGACAAATTGCTCCCGGACATGTTAAGTAGTGTACACGAGGGGACAGCGGAGCAGGGCGAACTCGAAATAATGTATACAGACGGCTGGCAGTTGTTCCCTAGTTACTTTGAACAAGCGCAACAACACTTCGGACCGAATGACATAGATGTATTTGCGGACCCAACCAACGCTCAGCTTCCTCGGTTCTGGACAAAGGATGATGGAGAAGGAGCGTTTGCCCACGACTGGTTGATAGTCGATGGATGGATGAACCCGCCTTGGGAACAGATACACAGGATGTTACGCAAGATACGAGCCTACGGCGCACGGGCCACAGTATGTCTACCATGGGTACCAAGAGCACCATGGTTCGACCTGTTCAAGCAGTTATTGCAGACAGAACCGGTGCTGGTACCACGGACACCACACACGTTCCTCAAGTACGCTAAGTACGCATGTGGGAAGACACCATGGGGTCATACCGTATTAGCACGGGTGGATCCTCCCAATGGATTCAAACTGGACCCGCTGTTTCCACAGCGACTTGGTTATGCAGAGCCAAAGCATACAAAATATGTCATGTGCTTAGACACAGCGCGAGAAATCTCAGTGGCAATGGCAGATGCAGATGGTCAACCGGCGTTTGTACAAGCGAGTCCGGCGGAGAAACAGCGTCGTACGCAACTCACGCAAGCGCAACACGAACAAGGACATCATGGGGCGGCGGACACAGTCCAACAACTTCGTCAGAACGGTCACGTTTGTCCAGGGGCACTTGAGTTAGCCACAGAGGTTAAGCGGCAATGTGGCACATGTTTGGGACAGAATACACTTTGTAAAGGTTTCCACCCGATGATTAGCATCGATGCACGCTACCCGTGGGACCATATTCAAGTGGACTACATCCCGATGCCACTGGAGTCCAGACGCATGAACAATTATATTCTTCACGTCTTAGACATCGCCACAGGCTATTCTATCCTTCGAGCCACACCGGACAAGATAAAGGAAACCACGACACAGACACTCATAGAGATTTTTGGCAAACATGGCTTCCCCCGTAAAATCCAAACAGACATGGGAAAGGATTTCACCAACAAGATAGTGGAGCTTCTGGTCCAGGAAGTGGGGATGCTACATAAGGTGTCTCCACCATATCGACCCCAAGTGCTGGGCGCGGCAGAACGACGTCACAAGGAGATTACACGTTCTACTTGACAATGCTGTGAGGCAGTTCCCCTTCGATGGGACGAACTCCTTCCGTTTACGATGCTATACCAGAACCTTCGGATATTCCGCCGCCATAAGAGTGTACCGTTTAGCGTATACTTTGGCCGCCACCATGTTCCGTTCGCCGATTTCACGGACAAGTTACCGGATTCTCAGCCGATGACGAATGACACCTGGGCACAACGATTAGACCAGTTACAGGACACTTTATTGCCGACCCTCCACTGCATTACCAAGAAGTATACAGGCAAGCTTACGACGACATTTGACCGCCTGCATGCTCACGACTTAGTACATTTCGACGAAGGAGATGTGGTCATGGTACGATCAGAAGGCCGAACAACGAAGGCTATGCGGCCATTGTTTGGACCATATGTAGTCAAAGCTAGACACGGTCTATGCTATGAGTTAGCGAACAAAGATGGTTCCGCCTCACCAGAATTCAAGAACAAACCGGTACGGGTGGAACTCCTCCGTTTAGTGCATAGACGCACAGACCCACCAATTAACAAAGACTTATGGACCGAAGGAGGAGTTGAGTTTCGCCATATTATCACACACCGTACGAATGATGAGACGGGGAAGTTGGAATACCTGGTGAGATGGCGAGAAGGCGAACCAACGTGGGAAACGGCAGAAGCTTTTGATGATGCCAACGATATCACGGCCTACCACAAAGCTTCGCAGACACGGACACGTAAGCGCCAACGTGCACGGCTCTAATACTTTATCTTCAATATAACTTTGTTCTCGGATATCGAGCTCAAACTCTGGAGCATAAACCAGCAACTCTAGCTCCCGAGTATAAACCAGCCACTCGAGCTCGCGAGAATAAACGGTTAGCACTCGAGCTCGCGAGGGTAAATCGTCAGCGGCTCAAGCTCACGAGGTTAAATGAGCCACTCTAGCTTCGGAGTATAAAACAGCGAAATCAATCAAACAACTCCTTGGGGTTTGTTTTGAAACAGCGGGTTAATGGTTTGCACGGTTTCTGTCACTGGCAGTTTTTTCTCCGACACAAGTACAGTCCTATATTGTACTTGCCAAACTCCTATATGCTGATACAGATGAACAGTAGCTTCAAGAATTCAAACACGACGGGTCGCTCGAGACGTATACATCGGGTCCTCTAGCTCTCTGAGGTAAAATGCCAGCACAATGCTCTAGCTCTCTGAGGATAAATGCCAGCACAATGCTCTAGCTCTCGAGGATAAATGCCAGCACAATGCTCTAGCTCTCGAGGATAATGCCAGCACATAAGGTACTATGTTATTCTTATCATCTCTGAAACTGGCACACTGATTTGTTCAGTGCTTCAGTCAGAATACAAGTACTTAGATTTATTTGATTATTTTAGGTTTATTACAAGTTTTACAGTTTATCAGAATAATCTGATAAACTGGGTTTTAGGGTTTTTCATTTAAGAGTCAGTCATTTTAGGATTACTGTTTATAATTACTAATAAATGAACAACGTCCCCCTCCCTGAGGAGGGAGAACGTTGAGATACAGTTATCTCGCGTATACTTACTACACCATGTACTCTCTAAGCTATTGTATCAACGCCAGGTGTAATATGCCCGGTCGTGTCGTTCTAGTTTGAATGAACTATCTAAGAATATCACTCCGTCCGCAGCGTCGCTCATTGCCTATTAGGTGCCAAAAATCTACTACCCCGAGCTTCTTTGGCAAGAATTTGTTTTTGTGTTTGACTTAGTATTGCCGCCTTCAGGCAACTTTTATTCTGCGAGTGAATTTTTTACGTCGAGGGATGCTTGCAACTATGCTTTACTAGACCATAAGTAGTAGTGCCCATCACTGCTGTAGTGTCAGGAGGAACCAGTTTATAGTTGCCTGCTTTGGCACTCGCTTCGGCATCAGGTTGTATCAGTCAATCAGAATGAATATCTATAGACAGTGCGCCACATTCACTCCCGAGCTTCTTTAATGATCTCCGGCCTAACGTATACATACCCATTCTCCAGCCATGACATTACGTTGACCACCTACGGGGCATATCCCCACTAGTTTTTTGTTTCCGAAGGAGCCACGCGTTACCACTACGATTACTCGTGACATTCATCATGCCATCGAGTACATCAAAATCACTAGGCATAACTTTTCCACTATACTCGAAGTCGACGCCGATCCACATATCAGTAGTACTTGCAGCGCCCCATACAGCTTTCTCTTAACTCTTTACTGTCACCGCTATATGGATAATGTTAATTCAATTTGGGTAAACTATTCTATGTCTATATGCACATCAGGCTTCATATTCGTTGGAGAAGTTCTGGGAAGATCGAAGGAAAGTTAAGATTGTCGAACTGTCGCGAAGCTCGGGGCGATGGATGCATGTTAATTTGCGACGATGGATACAAAACATCTCTGCCATTGGGTGGGAGCTAAAACTTGTGTGCCATTGTGTGGGATAAAGTTGGCTCATACTCGTAGTAGTAAGTCTAAGTGCTTTTAAACTTGATATCAAGAAGGGTGAGGTTGTCATCCGCAATTCTGTTTTGGAGCAAAGTTGGAGGCTGCCCGATGCCACACCGCACAACTGATGTAGTAGGGATAACTTGGTTATGTAGAAAAATCATATTGTCAAAGGTGAATGATGTTTAAGTGTTGGACTCAGACCTAGTCCATCGAGGAACCAACTATCTAAGTATGTTTTTGTATGTTGTGTTTACGAATGTGTTTCGTACGCCGATTGTGCTTGACCTATTATACGTGTAATTTTGTTACAGGTATTATTTGATAGGAAATATTTTTCCCTTTCATATAACACCTTATTCAAGTTGTTTGAGTGAATATTCATTGAGTTATGAGTCTTAGAAGTTTAAGTGTATTTGAAGAAATTGTGTTTGTATTTTTAGAGATGGAATCTAAAAATAGACCGCGCACGTCCGTTGGAATTTCTTTGGCAAAGGAAATTTTCGAGCCGAAAGGCCCGTTCAATTTGACGAAAAATAGTATGAATACGGAGTACAAAAGTAAATAAAGAGCACTTTCACAGAGTTGAAAAATTTACATGGAAGCAGCGGACGGGACTTAAAGCTAGAAAATATTGGAGACCAAGGACTCGAATGCCTGAGAGAGAGAGAAAAGAGAGAGAGAGAGAGAGAGCTAGATTTGAGAGAGAGAGACGATTTGAGAGAGAGAGAGAGCTAGAGAACGCCGATTTGAGAGAGAGAGAGAGCTATAGAACGCCGATTTGAGAGAGAGAGAGAACTAGAGAACGCCGATTTGAGAGAGAGAGAGACCACTGATCACTAAACCGAGAGGATGAAGTACGTGGAGCCCAAACTGAAGGATGCCACCGGCTACCCGAACTGGAAGTTGAAGATGGAAGCTAAGCTGAAGGAAAAGGCCCTCTTCACTGCCGCTACAGACCGTGAGAGGGAGATTGCCTACTCCATGATTGTCCAGAGCGTTGAAGACAGTTGTCTTGGATGCGTCCGTAACACTGATAACCCTGCAGTTGCCTTGGCCCAGATCGCTACCGCAATGAACCGCCAGACGGAGGCCAATCTGGACGTGTTGACGCAGAAGTTAGATAGGATGAATGATGATGACAATGGCTATTTCGGATTTGGACTGATGGCGATCGGTGATGATGGAGATTCCGACAGTGATGATGGTTTGCCGGCCTTGATGTCTGATTCCACCGATTCTTATGAAGTTCAGGATGGCTCTATCTCAGCTAGAGATGAAGATAACTGTGCTACACTCGACGATGATGACACCTTTGCCGAGGATGATCTACTTGTGGATGGATCCGTCACTTCAATCGCTGAAGCTGAATTGGAGAACATAATCAGCGAACAATCGGCGTATGCATTGTTGGGCGTGGGTGATCTGGTCTTATCTGCTAACGAGCTTGTGGTTGACACAGGTGCCAGCAAGCATATTGTAGTATTGGAGGATGCTCCGTCTGCTGTGAAACCCTCTAACAAGCGATTGACCGGGCTTGGCAACACTAAACTGCATGCAGATGGTGAGGGCGAGTTGCGCGGCTGTCCTGAGACTGGTTTAGCTCTTCTCATTCCTAAGGCGGGTGTTCAACTTTTATCCGTACGACAGCTTGTTAAGAACGGCTGGAAGGCGACGTGCGAGAAGAATGACTGCACATTATTTGATCCGCAGGGTGGTTTGGTGAAAGCAACGGTTAGACAAGGGCTATACATCGTTTCCCTGAAGGATCTGAAGTCACCCGTGAACCGAGCATATTCGGGTACAAAGATTATCGATGAAGATAAGGCCCTTGTGGCATCCGATGATGGTGAAGCAGATATGCTCATGTGGCATCATAGACTTGGCCATGTAAGCTTGGAACTGATGAAAGAGACAATGGTTTGCGCAGGAATGGGAAAAGTTGCCAGACGTTGCGGCGAGAAGCTTCCCTTCTGTAGAACTTGTGTGCAAGGCAAGATGACACGGGCCAGAAGTACTCGCAAGTTGGTCCGGTCGAAGGGTAAACGTAAATCTGTGGTTCTGGAAGTTCCGGTATCGAAGCTGTACGTAGATATCTTCGAGACCTCGAAGACACCGTCACTCACTGGAAAACAATTCGGTCTCCAAGTTCTTGACGATACAACGGACCACTACTGGTGTTTGGGCCTGAAGCACAAGAGTGATGCGACTGCTGCAATGCGTCACTTGCTGGACACTGAATTTGCAGTGTTGAAGCGATTCCCGAAGAAGGCTCATAGTGATAGAGGGGGCGAATTTGTCAACGAGACTTGGAAGTCTATATGAATACAAAGCTGGCAATCAGTTTCAGACCGACCTTGAACGTGTCCGCCATTAACATTACACACACATTGAAGAGCATATTACGGTTCGGGTAATTGCAACACGTATGCAGCCGAGCGTGTCATATCATGTGCTAATCTTGCTCGCATCCGCCACAAACGTAACACCTTCTTTTACGAACGTGACACCGTACGGAATGTACCGAATAGCGTGACGAAGATAGCTTAAATTAGAACGTACCAACTCTACTACAATCAACAACGCTGCACAGCTTGCATAACTATGTGAAGCTCGAAATCTTCACACTGAACGTGACATCTACAGCAAAACACTGACTTCTCAACAAGCCGAGCATGAGCGCATACTTAAGAAGCCCTTAGATAACAATGAAGACCTTGCAACCGCTGCAGGGGCACTTCCGCTATAATAGACGACTCTATAGCAACATCGAAAGGCTTTTGAATCTCGTGAACTACATCAACAGCTCCTCGTCGCCAATGGTAAATTATCAGAACACACAGACTCACTCTACAGATCAGACCTTTGGTGCCCAAATTTTCGTTTATCAACAGCCCTCATCGTATCCATAACAAATTCTCAACATCCCCGAGAGCTGTACTAGCACAACAACCCCTGAAGTTCAAAAGTAACTCACCTGTCACCATACTTGCAGAATCAGCTGACATCCTCAATTCAGTTATATCATGAAGAAACATGATGTCATCCACGCTCTACTTCCCAATACAATTTCCATGCCGCTGGGGTTTTTAGCTTATCGTTCTACTACAAATTGTCGTCGTTGCTAGGACTCTGATCATACAGGCTCTCGATACACAATGCCAGGTCCCCTCAAATGTATCAAATGTCGCAATTCAACGCCTGCAATCATGCATGAAACCAGAAGATCCATCAAACAGGCACTCTGCGTCCTCCACCAGCTACGCTGCACACTGATATAAACAAATAGCTTCAACTGAGCACTTTATTTCCTATATGAATATCAACACACTTATCCTGCGTGCCGAACCCCAACTGAAAACTGATACTGCGACTGCACTCATCGGCTCTGGTGCTTACATCTTCATCGTTGCCTCTGATTCTGATCTCACGACACGCAGCACCGTACATATATTATCGAGCTTACCGGTGAGTCACTCATCACCTCATTGTGAGCACTTATCAACTCTGGAGTTGGTATATCCATCGTTACATCTAATTTCAAACTCTGGTATATATCACGGTTGCTATCAAGCCTGCCGGGACTTGTCACCGCTACCACTTGTGACATTATCCCTGGAATCGGACCCGCACTTGCCTTTCCTGATGTCAGCCAACCTATACCCTCTGTCTGTAATATGCAGCAAACCGGCTAGATCATTTGTTTCCCAGAGGCAAACTCTTCCACCAAAATCTCCCAACACATCGTCACTTTTAACGCACAGTCATTCACAACGGTGAAACAGCTGAAGTCATCGACGAAACTGTCGGCTGTTATCAGATCAATGTCATTACTTAAACTAGCTTCAAATTAACATTGCGCGTTTGGACAATTAATTCATTCACGCAACCCAAACCATCGCTACCGCCAATGAAATACCGTCTGCCCACGCCTCACTTACCACGGCGACAACAAACTTAATCCCATCTTATTTAAGAAGCACATCATTAAGGTCTTCGGCTATGTCGACACTGATATGATCGCAGGCAAATGCAACACACATGCAAATGCATACTATATCTATCGACTTTACCGACAAAGCCGTTTCATATGACAACGCGTATAAAGAAAATTGGAAGCAACCTAACAAACGCTTATACGGAAAACAGCCACGGATGATTTATGACAACGATCAACAGGATACTGGCCTCTGTGCTGTATGAATTATGTACTCGGTTAAAGTGAACTTTATGTACCGGCTGACTCTGTATCTATATAAAAGTTGGATGGAGAACCAGCCAGCCTCCCTACGGATTGGTATATCCCCATAGTCTCTGAGGATTCAGTACAAATCCCATCTTCAATATCTCGAACCTGTAGTTGTATTACCTAACGATAATAAATATCATATGTCCACTATTTAATCATAGTCTGGCGACGTCCTATAGATTAATACAATCGTGACAGTGGTCCACTGATTCAGTCAGAGTAAACCTAAGATCGACTGCCATGTCACGACACGTTATCTTCATTCCATCTGTCGGTTCTGATTTACGAGTTACATCCGTTATCTTACAGAACGTGATGACACACACACACACACACATATATATATATATATATATATATATATATATATATATATATATATATATATATATATATATATATATATATATATATATATATATATATATATATATAAATATAAACAGTGTTGCGCATGGTAACACCGTTTATATGAGTGATAAAGGCAAAAATATAGTGCTTGTCAGATTGTATGTGTTTGTGTCTCAGCACTTTTAGCGAAATACACTCTCCATAGGTGCATGTGTGTGTGCAATTTCAACGGATCATACTTTTCATTTTTTTTTAAATTTTTTTATTTGGGGAAGGGACCAAAAAAACATACAAATTAGGGTAATTGGAAAACGTAGCGTGGGATCCCAGTAAACGCGTGATACTATTAACAACCTCGCAAGAAAAGTGGATAGTGTGGTGCCTCTATATATATATATATTGTGATAGGACTGTGGAACTGACCCTAGGTATAGCGTAATTGTAGAGTTAGGGATACATGAGAGACTGGGCCTGTGGGGCCTCAGCTCTAGGGTCACCCATATGCTGAAACCCGATGGACTCGGAGGGACTCAGGAGGAGTCATGTTGTCAAGGAGTGAGCCCCAAGGGCCCAGCCGAGTGGCATCGTAAATTAGGTGCTAACGGGCGCAGATGATTGGCCCAGTTTTGGTAAAGCCAAGTGATCAGAAGGATCACTTGGCAACCTGATTTTGATAACTAGTGTGTCTGTGATGCAGGAAAGGTCATACGTTACTACACTAGTTTAATGACATAGTAAAAAACAATGTGTTGAGAAGTCTGACTAGGGGTATATAACTTATTTACAATAGAACTAAGTAGCGGT
This sequence comes from Sphaeroforma sirkka, assembly GCA_001586965.3. NCBI lineage: Eukaryota > Ichthyosporea > Ichthyophonida > Sphaeroforma > Sphaeroforma sirkka. The sequence goes on along the minus strand of LUCW03000848.1, from coordinate 31,442 downwards.
TAACAATAGTTAGACGCTACAATGGACAAGATTGAGATTGAGGAATTCTGTGGAGAGGAAAATGAAGATTTTCACACTTGGATGAAGACCAATGGTCTACCCATTAGGGAACGTCGTGCGCACACTCCTAGTGGTGTCTCGGGCACGGAGGTTAAACAAAAATACCAAGCTAAGAACTTTTCTCTGTCATGGATTCCCTACAGCGATGCAAGCCAGCATCAGGGCTGTTTTGGGTGAGGAGCTCATGGATGTAGGAATGATTGAATCGTTGGTGTTGGCTCAGCATAACGGCATGCTGAATATGCTGTTTGAGGAACCGAGAAAGGAAATGTTGCTTACTGCTGACCTTATAGCAGCGAGGTACGTTGATGAGCCATTGTTGGCGCTCAACGTGCTGCAGAATTTGCAGACTTATGGAATGTGGGCCATACTGGCGCATCATTTATTCCGTTTATTAGCTCATCTTGATGTGGGAGGTCTTTTGCCGCAGTCTGATGATGAAGTGTTGCCAGATGGAATGGCAAGTTGCAGAATGCTTGATGGTCAGGCTTAAGGCTTTTAAAAATATGTGGCCACGATGGGGTTAGCGACTCGGCAGCGGTAGGTTGCAATTGAACCGGTGCAGGAAGCTTCGGAGAAGATGAGGAAGCATTTGTCAGTATTGGCTCGGCTGACTACTAGAGGAGGTGTCATTGCGAATCATGGGTTAGAGTGCTTCCAGAGTATGCATGTGTCATGTGCGATTGGGCTCATGTCAATGGAGCCGATGTACTCTAAAGCAGTGAATGCTACAATGAAGTCGGTACATGAAGGGATGGAATTATTCCTCGCCAGGTTGTTTATCAATGACCAGGTGCTGGGTGATGGTGTATGCCATGTTTACCGTGTGAAGGGACTAACTGAGGTGTTGGTTGCGTTGAAGAAGGCGAACTTGGGTGCAGATCGACCGGTGATGTCAGCAGCACCAGCTAAGGCAGCAACTTCTGTAGATCACTATGAGATGGGTACGGTCGCGGCGTTGAATAATTTGCGATCCGAGATTGCGACTCAGAAGCAGAATTTGCGTAGACACATTCAGCGCAGTAAGAAGCCAAAGGACAAAGCACCAAAGAACAAGGGTGGTCCGAAAGGCAAGGGTGAAAAGCGCGCACGTCAAGCATCAGAGGAGCCTGGCCTCGATCTCTCTGTGGATGAGGATCTTGTGGAGGCTAGGACAGCCTATCACAAGTTGGTTCGTTGTCATCAGTGCAAACAGAGGGGTCACTTTAAGAAGTTCTGTCCACAGAAGCAGAAGTGACTAGGTGGCGCAGTGGGTACATTGTTACCAGCAAAAGCACAGTCAGGCAGTATGATTCAAGGAGCAATTGAATCGGAGGATGTCGATGTGTATGTAGACACGGGAGCCACTCCGAGTCTGGTTACAAGGTTTTTTGCGGAGCAACAGGGTCTTGAGATTGCTCGCTATATAGGCCTCCCATACAAAGGTGTAGCTGAGATGGGATTGGTTAGACCTTCGGCTGTGGTACAGTCACCAGTGATGTTGGATATATGGGGTGGCAATACGGTGGAACGTCCTATGGATCTTTTGGTTCTAGATGCCCTTCCTTTGATACCGATGTCCTGTTAGGTTTTCAATCATTAAGGAAGGATAGGTTGGCACTCATGTGAGACAATCATAATTTTTTGGCATTTGTGCCACAGACGAAAGTAGTGGACTTCGTGATCGCTGAGGAAGAACACCCAACGGTGCGTGGCCCGCGGGGTAAACGGGCGAACGTCAGGAGGGGCGATGCCAGTTCTAAACGATGCAAGATTTCTGACCCTGTACCACAGAATCTGTGGCTTGACACTATTGGTAGTCGTTTGGGTCTGCAGGCTGTACTGCGCAACGAGTTTGAGAAGCAGGAGCGTCAGAATTATGTGGCATCTATGCAGGCGCATTATATCAAGATGCAGAAGGAGGTGGAGTATTTGACGAATGCTGCTAAACTTGATGACGCTGAGAAATATGTCTTACCGTGGCCGAAATGTATATGCCGATAGGTGCGACGACCAATTTGCCGGCGAAGGAAGCCAATCCAAAAGCTTACTTGGACTTTGACCAGTCGCAACTCCGCAAGCTGCATAAGAAATCCTGTACCCGCGGAGCAAGAGTTCTTATCAGCGGTTCGGGCAAAGAAGTATCGGACCATGGTTGACCTTGGTATATATATATATATATATATATATATATATATATATATATATATATATATATATATATATATTATTGTCTAAAACCACTTACTATATATATATATATATATATATATATATATATATATATATATATATAGTAAGTGATTTTTAGACAATAGTTAGACTCACACTAATTACATATTTTTTCACAAGCTATTAGATTAGTGGTGTAGCGTGTGGTAATTATCCTGTCACACACTCTATCTATATGATCAAATATGTTTGTTAGTAATATTATCAATTACTCCCAAGTAGTCCTGCCCTACAACCGTGGTCATGACTACACAATATTTGATGATGACTCATGACTGAGCCAAAACCAGAGTTTCTCAAACCTGAGAGTCTCAGGCACCCACTATATAGGTGACCCTAGGTCTGAACCCTTTCCATCCTCTGCTTATGGGTAACCCTAAACATGACCCTTTCCCAGGTCCCAGGCTTATGTTATTCGGGTACCAGGCCTAGGCAGGCCACCTAACCAACCACTAAAGCCCTTAGGGTTCCACCCACAGTCAATCACAATATATATATATATATATATATATATATATATATATATATATTGATCACAGTAAACCAGGATTGTTTACCAAGCATAAAACTACGGTCAAACACCGGAGGTTCAACAAGGTTTATCCCAGCATCAACCAAGGAGAGAATCTAAACTCAGAGAGGGACACAGAAATATTACAGATGGAAATTAATCTCGGAGCCGAAGTGCCGGGAGTTCGGAAACATCATTATAGAAAATCTCTGATGGGCATATGGGCATCCCTAGATATCGGAGGAGTACAATCTAAACGTATAAGGCCAAAGATTGCAATGGAAGCCACGATCAGTTGAAGACGTGGCGACGCTGCCTTTGGATTTGGATCATAGATTAAGTGAGAACTTTTACACCTTAAGATATGTTTTTTAATGGCTCAAGGATCACGAGTCCAATGCATATAAAGGCAGGGACTCGAATCAAATAAATTACAACTATTCACTTAAAACTTAAAACACTTTACGATACTTTAATATCTGAGAACAATAGAATGCACACACTGATGAAGAAACATTGTTAATAAATGCGAATGATATTGATTACACACCCATTTCTTTACTTCCGAATCCACGCGACCAAATATTGCACATAGACATGCAAATCAATGGCACCACATACAATCTAGTAGAATCAGGGGCACAACGCTCTTGTATGGACCGAAGTGTAGTAACTGAACTATACCTATCTGTAAAGGCACAACTTGGATACATACAACTCGCACAACCAGATGCAAGAGTACAACGTACAGGCTCCATAGAAGTATGTGATATAAATTATGGAGGCAGAAAACCCTCAAATTGCTTCGAGGTACTTGACCTCCCAGACAAGAAATCACCAATCCTACTAGGAATGGTGGATATTCTACCATACTTGGGCATATACTTAGCAGGTATAGTCAACCCACTAATACCAACAGATGCCAAATGGGAATCACTTCTTACACCACATGAAGAAGACCCTGAACATGAACAGGAAGGATTCTGAGAATCTCTCTCAGACTTGTTAGAGCAAAATGGGCAAATCCCACCAGATGTACACTGCAATCTACCAGGCTCAGTGGTAGGGGTACAAAGTCAAGAGATTAAAGCAAAGAACATTCGTCATGCTAAAGTGAACTTTGTTCCACACAAACACATACCACAAACAGAGGAAAACGGTCAGAAATGGGTCAAAGATGGACACATATACAAAAGAATAATATCCACACAGGTGAATCTACCACTACTATCCACAGGAGAATTTGAACAGACGTGTCTGTTAAAGAAGGTCCGCACATGTTTAAACTTAAGAGAAGTAAACTACAATTCGTTTGACCAAAGATAAAAGAAGTTCTCCACAACATACAAGGTGCGCAATTCTTCTCCAAACTAGGCTTAACAGGAGGCTTCCACCACTTTAAAGTACATAAAAATAGCCAACACTTCTTCACATTTTCATGGAGAGGGGCACAATACTCATCCAAGTCAGCTCCTTTTGGACTGCACTCGCTAACGGCCCAATACTAAAGAGTGATGACCAACCTCCTCATTGACATTAAAGGGTACAAGTATATGTAGATGACATAGTCATCGCGAGTATGACAGAAGAAGAACATAGACAAACAGTACAGTCATCAAAAGACTTAACGCTGCCAATTTCAGGCTAAATCACAAGTGTGCGTTTGCAGTCGAGACAGTCAATATGATAGGCGTCAAAATGACTCTTCAAGGGCTCAAAACAGACCCAGAGAAACAGAAACGCGTGATTGACTGGCCTTTACCAATAAACAAACGTGACTTACATCGAGCAGTCATTCTAGCAAATTACATGCGAGACCACATACCTCAGTTTGCACATATAACGAAACACTTCCGCAATCTCATGAAAGGCAAAATGAATCAAAATATAGCCAATCTTTGGACACCAGAGCTCATTAAGTAATGGGAAGAACTCAAAGATGCCATTGCATGCTCAGTAACTTTGGCGTACCCAGTAGATGGAGTACCGATTCAGATCATGAACGATGCAAGTGACTATGGCCTAGGAGGATGTCTGTTCCAAATCGTAGATGGAGTCAGACGACATATACTTTATTTCTCGAAAGGTCTCAACCCTGGAAAGAGTTATTAGCACTTGTATACAGCCTGGAACATTTTTCAGAATAGATATAACATTGTGGACAGACCACAAACCGTTATGCCAGGCGAACAAACAGCAAACGCTGCATCCCATGCTCGCGAAATGGATAGCGAAAACATTTCATCACCACTTCACTATCATACACGTGCCAGGCAAAGATAATGAAGTTGCTGACATATTGCCAAGACTACACGAAGACACATTCAACATCAAAACATCGAATGTGTTGAAAGAAGCCGATGAGCACATACACAATGGGCAGGAATACACTAACCCAGGAACAACTAGGCCCATCTTAGTGTCTGCCATAGACTGGAAACTATATCCACGATTCTTTCAAGAGGCAGAAGGCCTGTTTGGTGAATTCACCATTGATTTATTTGCAGCCGCACGCAATGCTCAAACCGCAAAGTTCTACACCAAAGAATAAAACGCGCTTCTACAAAAGTGGGCAGATGAAATAAACGCATAGGCGAATCCTCTCTGAGAACTAATACCAGATGTGTTAGACAAAGTCATAGAGGAAGCCACAAGCATTACAATATGCGTTCCGTACTACCCAAACGCAACATGGCTCCCCAAATTCTTGTCGTTACTGAAACAAGATCCAATGATAGTCGAAAACACAAACAACACGTTCCTAAAGGACGGCACAACAGCCTGTGGCAAAACACCATGGGGGTTCACATTAGTAGCCAAGATAGACACAAAGTCCCTATACTTTGACCAAAAACTAACGCACCCTGCATCGCGGACGAGCCCGCAGAGCTAGACACAGTCGCGTATGAAGACAGAGCCTCACGCATGGCTCAATATCACACAGTGGGTCACTACACTGTCGAAGAAACAGTGAGCAAACTCATACTAGATGGCCACACATGGTCTAGACAAAAGGAAAATGTCAATCAATATGTTGAGGGCTGTGTACCATGTCTCAAGAACAAAATTCACAAGAAAAAATTCCACCCTTTACAATCAATAACTGCCGCATTACTGGGCGACAGGATACAAGTTGGATATCAACGTGCGTTCTGGTATGGTTAGATGTATATTCATCATACGCTATACTCAGACCGATGATGGACAAATCGGTAGCCACTGTTGCACGAACACTAGTTCCAATCATGTGTGAATATGGATTTTCACAAGTCATATATAGACGGATCAGGACACAGAATACGTGAATGACAGACATACTCTCAAAAATCATTGAGCAGGCACCGTCACAACACTTGGTGTCCAGACCGTATCAACCCAAAGCAATGGAAGCAAATGAGCGCTCACATAGGGATCTCATCCCTTTACTACGGAAATTTGTCAAACAAAATCCAGGCAACTGGTGCTCACACCTCCCCTTTGTCCAAATGGGCCACAACCTATGGCCCTCACGCAGACACAAATCACCAAGGTTCAACGTGTACTATGGGCGATGACAAAACCAACTCACCAAGTATGACACAGCAGTCAGTGTACCAGATACAACCATACCATGGGAAACACGACTACAGAATCTACAGGAGTCAATACGACCACATCTAGATGCCAATGTGGCACAATATCAAGAAAAAATGCGCGCAGCATTTGATCGCAAATATCAAGAGAAGTATGTACACTTCCAGAAAGGGGACATTGTGATGGTTCGTTACCTAGGTGAAAACACCATATGGAGGACCATACAAGATAGCAAGCAAAGAGGGCAAGGAATATTTCGTCTGTAACCTTGATGTAATTCGCGCCCCCGAACATCCTAACTCAGTCAATGACGAGTTAATTGGTTTAGTCAAGAAGGCTAGAGAATCCGGAAAATTTACTACCAACAATAAAGTCCAATCATCAGAAGAAACCCAATTTTTCTCGATACTAGATCACAGAGAATCCACCAGAGGCGGAGGAACCCAGGACTACATACTGTAATGGACAGATGGAGAGCGCACCTGGACACATGAATCAGACATCGCAGATCCAGATATTCTTACGATATACCGACAGCGTAAACGGTGCAAGCGAAGGCAATCCAGGCCGAAGAAGTCAGCAGCAACCAGCACTGACGAACGATCAGCGAGCAACAGGCAGCGCACGAGGCGGGGAACTTAGCCAAGTTTCACTGACACCAAAGGAAACTACCACCTTTTTCACCTTGAAGCATGCTCTGTCCACCCACCAGAGAGAAAAGGACCAAAGACTCGGTATAGAGCCACCGTAGAGATGGGTTTTCTTAAGCCAATTGAGCACAGGTCAAGACTGACTCCGATGGGCGTGGTAGAGTACTCCTGTTTTAGTATATAAATTAATTTAATCAGTAATATGTTAGGATGGATAATGGTGGCAGGTTTTTCATATTATGCCCCTAAGAGACACGTTTTTTCTGGTGATCAGTGATCAGTGGTCTCTCTCTCTCTCTCTCTCTCTTTTCTCTCTCTCTCAGGCACTCGAGTCCTTGGTCTCCTAAAATATCTAGCTTTTAGTCCCGTCCGCTGCTTCCATGTGAATTTTTTCAACTCTGTGAAAGTGCTCTTTATTTACTTTTTTTGTACTCCGTATTTATACTATTTTTTTCGTCAAAATTGAACGGCCTTTTCGGCTCGAAAATTTCCTTTGCCAAAGAAATTCCAACGGACGTGCGCGATCTATTTTTTAGATTCCATCTCTAAAAAATACAAACACAATTTCTTCAAATACACTTAAACTTCTAAGACTCATAACTCAATGAATATTCACTCAAACAACTTGAATAAGGTGTCATATGAAAGGGAAAAACATTTCCTATCAAATGATACCTGTAACGAAATTAAACATATAATAGATCAAACGCAATCGGCGTACGAAACACATTCGTAAACACAGCATACAAAAACATACTTGGATAATTGGTTCCTCGATGGACTAGGTCTGAGTCCAACACTTAAACATCATTCACCTTTGACAATATGATTTTTCTACACGAAATTTTCCACCAGTTTCGCTATATAAGAAGCTGGTTGCGAAACGAAGATTCCTTGCTTGGATATATCGATTTTCCAGCCCGAGAAGAATCGTGGTGACCCCATAGATTCGACGTCGACCCCTTCTTGATCCGATTCAAAATCTTCTCCCCTATTCGACGTGAAGTCGAAAAAATCAAAACATCATCCACGTATAGTATCAGGAAGTAGCCTTTACCTATAAATAAACATGGGTCTGTCAAACTTGGACGAATACCAATCACATCGACAAGGAAGTCCCTGAATCGTACATACCAGCATAAGCTGGCATGTTTCAGTCCATAGATACTCTTCTGCAGCTCACAAATTGCTTCATTTTCGATCAAGTTGCGCTTTTCAACACTCATAAAATCACCAACCAGCTCAACAAATCCAGCAGGCACTTCAGTACATACATAATCGTTGAGTGTACCGTGCAGAAATGTAGTCTTCACGTCAAACTGTAGAATGTATAGCTTCCCAGAAGCGACGATAGCCAAACATGCACGAACTGTCTCTTTAGTCACCACGGGGGACGAAGTTTCAACAAAGTAACGACCGTACTGTTGGGAATAACCTTTGGCGCATAGGCGAGCTTTATGTCGTACAATCTTGCCATGCTCATCACGTTGACAGTGAGAACCCACTTGAGACCCAAAGGCTTCGTACGCGCAGTGCCAGAGTTCAGACCTTCATCTTTAACATAGTCCGCAACTCTTCTCGCATTGCTTCACAGAATTATTTCTCATCTGATATTCCTGGCAGATCCTAATATGCTAGCTCATCTTCAGCAAAGAAACCGACATCAACCTCATCACAATATCGTTTACGATCTCTTTTGAGCTTGAGCCAGTGCGGGGAGGAATGTGGCTAGTAACTCGGTCTTGTTTACGCAGATCGTCAATCCTATCTCCACGGCAGGTCTTGTGCGTCTGCCCCCCCCCCCCCGGATGGAGTGTGCTTATCGACCAAGTCGCGCTTCTGCCCATCTATTCTTGGATATACATGACATTCGCCAAGACCGGACACGTTCCCACCATCACTGGAAGACACTTTATCATCATCTGATCCAGTGTTTTGCTCAACTTGACTATCGTCTGAACTGGTTTCTGTATAGTCGCCACCCATTGCACCGCCTGCTACAGTCTCCGATACCGTTGCATCATCCTCTGATTCATCATCTGTGTTCGGTTCATTCCGCTCTAAATCATCCTTTACTATATCATCCTCAACACTTGAGAAATACTCATCGCTGTCTGAACTGCTTTCCCCAACACCAGGTGTCGCCGACTTGCTGAACGTGTGTTGCACGCCACAGTTGGATCAAGGTGGTAGTCACGCGTATATACAATGCGCTTTGTCTTCGTATTATAGATACGCATACTTCCACCAACAGTGTTTAAGCTGGGTCCGAGAAGAATCCCCGCTTGACCCTTTTTGGATAACTTCTTTCCTTTCTCACCCGTCAGAAAGTAAACCTTAGGGTTTAGGGTTTAGGGATCTTTATTTGTTTACACGATATTGCTATATACAATGCCTGATGTCCGGAGTGGACTTGTGGCTACCGGCAGGTGTTGGCAGTTCCCGTGACCCTGCGTTTCAGGGGAGGGCGAACTAGACTGTCTAGGGGCCGAGTCTTTTTTGGTCTGTGGTGTTTAGGGTTTAATGGTATGGCGTGGGTCAGGGTTGGGTTGATATCAATCCAAAGTTCTTCGCGCGATGCTGATCCACCTTTCTGCGGCATACTGTTGATCCACCATGTTGCTGAGAGACTACAGTAGTAGGCGTATTGCTATATACGTTAATAACGTTTTACGTCGTCAACCCGAGAGTAATGGGACTTGTTCTCAAATTAATATGAGTATAGGTGGGCGGGCCAGCCTGAGAGAACGTAAGAGTAATTTGAGACTTCTTCTCAGATTATTCTATTTATAGAATACGGGCCACCGGCTAGCCGAGAGCCGAGGTCCGAGCGAGTGTGGTAACAGAGAATATGATATATCTATTTCTAGAAAATATATCCGAGTGCTAAAGTGTTCTGCATAAGGTTTCTCATACTGATCATATGAGTTTTTACCCTGACCAACCCAAGTGGTTGAACACTAATTTGTCAAAGGTGAATGATGTTTAAGTGTTGGACTCAGACCTAGTCCATCGAGGAACCGATTATATAACGATGTTTTTGTATGTTGTGTTTACGAATGTATTTCGTAGGCCGATTGTGTTTGAGATTGTGTTTGACCTATTAAATGTATAATTTTGTTACAGGTGTCATTTGATAGGAAATGTTTTTCCCTTTCATATGACACCTTATTCAAGTTGTTTGAGTGAATATTCATTGAGTTATGAGTCTTGGAAGTTTAAGTGTATTTGAAGAAATTGTGTTTGTATTTTTAGAGATGGAATCTAAAAATAGATCGCGCACGTCCGTTGGAATTTCTTTGGCAAAGGAAATTTTCGAGCCGAAAGGGCCGTTCAATTTTGACGAAAAATAGTATAAATACGGAATACAAAAGTAAATAAAGAGCACTTTCACAGAGTTGAAAAATTAACATGGAAGCAGCGGACGGGACTAAAAGCTAGATATTTTAGGAGACCAAGGACTCGAGTGCCTAAGAGAGAGAGAAAAGAGAGAGAGAGAGAGAGAGAGCTAGAGAACGCTGTTTTGAGAGAGAGAGAGAGAGCTAGAAAGCGCTGATTTGAGAGAGAGAGAGACCACTGATCACCAAACCGAGAGAATGAAGTACGTGGAGCCCAAACTGAAGGATGCCACCGGCTACCCGAACTGGAAGTTGAAGATGGAAGCTAAGCTGAAGGAAAAGGCCGTCTTCACTGCCGCTACAGACCGTGAGAGGGAGATTGCCTACTCCATGATTGTCCAGAGCGTTGAAGACAGTTGTCTTGGATACGTCCGTAACACTGATAACCCTGCAGTTGCCTTGGCCCAGATCGCTACCGCAATGAACCGCCAGACGGAGGCCAATCTGGACGCGTTGACTCAGAAGTTAGATAGGATGAAGATGAACGATGGAGAAAATGTTGCTGAACTCGCCGACCGATGTGAGATTCTATTTGGCCAGCTTGCAGGTCAGGGGGATGAGTTGACTAACATTCGGAAACGCATATCCTTCATGAAGGGCCTTCCACGTCAGTTTGCGCCGCTGAAGATTGACTTGAATGCGAAGTTTGCAAACGGAAATCGATTCAGCTATGAGCAAGTGAAGGAAGCCGCCATTGTGTTTGAGACTGGACTAGGTGTCTACGATGATGACAACGACGACGAAGATATCGGTCTTTATGCTAATGGACGATATCACAAGGGTAACCACCAAGCCCAGAAGGGTCGACGAGGAGGTGGTTTCGACCGACCAAGAGGTGACTTTGGTAGTAGAGATGGCCGGGAGCTTACTTGTTTCAAGTGCCTTAAGCCCGGGCATACTCGGGCTAATTGTCGTGGTAAGATGGCGTGCTTGAATTGCAAGAAACCAAGGCATATCAAACGAGACTGCCCAGATCTCGACGATGAGAATGATGATGACAATGGCTATTTCGGATTTGGATTGATGGCGATCGGTGATGACGGAGATTCCGACAGTGATGATGGTATGCCGGCCTTGATGTGTGATTCCACCGATTCTGATTCTTCTGATGCCGAGAGCAAATTTGATGATGAATTGGATGCTCCACCCGGGTTGCTATCTGGAGGTTTTTCATCGGATTATGAAGTTCAGGGTGGCTTTATCTCAGCTACAGATGAAGATAACTGTACTACACTCGACGATGATGACACCTTTGCCGAGGATGATCTACTTGTGGATGGATCCGTCACCTCAATCGCTGAAGTTGAATTGGATAACACAATCAGCGAACATTCGGCGTTTGCATTGCTGGGCGTGGGTGATCTGGTCTTATCTGCTAACGAGCTTGTGGTTGACACAGGTGCCAGCAAGCATGTTGTTGTATTGGAGGATGCTCTGTCTGCAGCAAGACCCTCTAACAAGCGATTGACCGGGCTTGGCAACACTAAACTGCATGCAGATGGTGAGGAGAGTTGCGCGGCTGTCCTGAGACTGGTTTAGCTCTTCTCATTCCTAAGGCGGGTGTTCAACTTTTATCCGTACGACAGCTTGTTAAGAACGGCTGGAAGGCGACGTGCGAGAAGAACAACTGCACATTATTTGATCCGCAGGGTGGTTTGGTGAAAGCAACGGTTAGACAAGGGCTATACATCGTTTCCCTGAAGGATCTGAAGTCGCCCGTCAACCGAGCACATTCGGGTACAAAGATTATCGATGAAGATAAGGCCCTTGTGGCATCCGATGATGGGGAAGCAGATATGCTCATGTGGCATCATAGACTTGGCCATGTAAGCTTGGAACTGATGAAAGAGACAATGGTTTGCGCAGGAATGGAGAAAGTTGCCAGACGTTGGGGTGAGAAGCTTCCCTTCTGTAGAGCTTGCGTGCAGGGCAAGATGACGCGGGCCAGAATTACTCGCAAGTTGGTCGGGTCGAAGGGTAAACGTAAATCTGTGGTTCTAGAAGTTCCGGGATCGAAGCTGTACGTAGATATCTTCGAGACCTCGAAGACACCGTCACTCACTGGAAAACAATTCGGTCTCCAGGTTCTTGACGATGCAACGGACCACTACTGGTGTTTGGGCCTGAAGCAAAAGAGTGATGCGACTGCTGCAATGCGTCACTTGCTGGACACTGAATTTGCAGTGTTGAAGCGATTCCCGAAGAAGGCTCATAGTGATATAGAGGGGCGAGTTTTGTCAACGAGACTTGGAAGTCTATGCTATCAGCAAGAGAGGCATAAAGCAGAGTTTGACGGCAGCACGTACTCCTGAACATAATGGAAGATGTGAGCGTGCACATCGAACCCTAATCGAGATGGCCCGGGTTCTTCTACTGCAGGCTGGACTGGGCGATGAGTTTTGGCTTGAAGCGGTTACCTATGCTTGTTGGTTGATCAACGTAATGCCACAACGAGGTGGTGCTAAGTCGCGGGCGGAACTATGGTCAGGAGTTAAACCTGATTTGTCGCAGACAACAATTCCTTTGGTGCGAAAGTATATTTCTTGACCGGAAAACATAACAAGAAATTCTGCAAGAAGGGTCAGGAAGGTATTTTACTAGGTCCTAGCCTTAATACTGTTGGCGGCAGTATGCGAATTTACAACCTAGAGACAAAGCGTGTTGTCCTTGACCAAGGCATTGCCTAAGGTTGCTTTCGTGAAGCACCGAAGTCATATGATGAAACGCCGCTGCTACCGATGTGCTGTCGTGTCTACATCTCTTTGTCGTTGTGGCTAGTTTGTGGGGGAGATACATGTCGAATGATGTCCGATGACTATGTATTGCGTCCATGCGGGAGTGTAGAAAAATCATATTGTCAAAGGTGAATGATGTTTAAGTGTTGGACTCAGACCTAGTCCATCGAGGAACCGGTTATCTAACGATGTTTTTTGTATGTTGTGTTTACGAATGTATTTCGTAGGCCGATTGTGTTTGACCTATTAAATGTATAATTTTGTTACAGGTGTCATTTGATAGGAAATGTTTTTCCCTTTCATATGACACCTTATTCAAGTTGTTTGAGTGAATATTCATTGAGTTATGAGTCTTAGAAGTTTAAGTGTATTTGAAGAAATTGTGTTTGTATTTTTAGAGATGGAATCTAAAAAATGCGCACGTCCGTTGGAATTTCTTTGGCAAAGGAAATTTTCGAGCCGAAAGGGCCGTTCAATTTTGACGAAAAATAGTATAAATACGGAATACAAAAGTAAAGGTCTGAGTCCAACACTTAAACATCATTCACCTTTGACAATATGATTTTTCTACATTCGCTTCAACCTGTTATCATGAAACTCTACGCACGGTCTTCGCTGTTTCTGCCGCCCAGGGGTGGCATGTCGAACAAATGGATGCTGACACTGCCTATCTTTATACTGGTCTTGATGAACCTGTTGAAAAATCATATTGTCAAAGGTGAATGATGTTTAAGTGTTGGACTCAGACCTAGTCCATTGAGGAACCAATTATCTAAGTATGTTTTTGTATGTTGTGTTTACGAACGTGTTTCGTACGCCGATTGTGTTTGATCTATTATATATGTGTAATTTTGTAATAGGTATCATTTGATAGGAAATGTTTTTCCCTTTCATATGACACCTTATTCAAGTTGTTTGAGTGAATATTCATTGACTTATGAGTCTTAGAAGTTTAAGTGTATTTAAAGAAATTGTGTTTGTAGTTTTAGAGATGGAATCTAAAAATAGACCGTGCACGTCCGTTGGAATTTCTTTGGCAAAGGAAATTTTCGAGCCGAAAGGGCCGTTCAATTTTGACGAAAAATAGTATAAATACGGAGTACAAAAGTAAATAAAGAGCACTTTCACAGAGTTGAAAAATTCTCATGAAAGCAGCGGGCGGGACTAAAAGCTAGAAAATTTTGGAGACCAAGGATTCGAGTGCCTGAGAGAGAGAGAGAGACGAGAGAGAGAGAGAGAGAGAGAGAGACGAGAGAGAGAGAGAGAGAGCTAGAGAACGCTGATTTGAGAGAGAGAGAGAGACCACTGATCACCAAACCGAGAGGATGAAGTACGTGGAGCCCAAACTGAAGGATGCCACCGGCTACCCGAACTGGAAGTTGAAGATGGAAGCTAAGCTGAAGGAAAAGGCCGTCTTCACTGCCGCTACAGACCGTGAGAGGGAGATTGCCTACTCCATGATTGTCCAGAGCGTTGAAGACAGTTGTCTTGGATACGTCCGTAACACTGATAACCCTGCAGTTGCCTTGGCCCAGATCGCTACCGCAATGAACCGCCAGACGGAGGCCAATCTGGACGCGTTGACTCAGAAGTTAGATAGGATGAAGATGAACGATGGAGAAAATGTTGCTGAACTCGCCGACCGATGTGAGATTCTATTTGGCCAGCTTGCAGGTCAGGGGGATGAGTTGACTAACATTCGGAAACGCATATCCTTCATGAAGGGGCCTTCCACGTCAGTTTGCGCCGCTGAAGATTGACTTGAATGCGAAGTTTGCAAACGGAAATCGATTCAGCTATGAGCAAGTGAAGGAAGCCGCCATTGTGTTTTAGACGGAGGCCAATCTGGACGCGTTGACTGCTCAATTATTATGCCCACAATTTTTGCCCAAATTATTGTCGTGCAAGTATACAATTATATCAAATAATAAACTTAATCAATCATGTTCATAGTTTTCTAGTTCAATAAAATTGTCGCGAATTGATCTCATAGATTCTACACATGGGATCTCTCTTAGTGAGACTCTTCAATTTTAGTGAGGCCACATTTTTTTTAGATGAGTCCCTGCCATGTAAATGGGAGTGACACCGAGTGATACACCAAGAGAAAGATTGTGAGAGATTGAGAGGGGAGAGTCCGACCGACCGATCGATAGACTATTAGATAGTCCAAGGTTCACATTATGAAATACGTGGAACCCAAACTGAAGGATGTCGCTGGCTACCCCAACTGAAGTCTGAAGATGATCGCCAAGTTGAAGGCGAAAAGTGTTTTCAACGTGGCTAATGAGCGAGAACAAAAGATTGCATATTCTATTATCGTGCTGAGTGTTGACGATAGCTGTTTTGGCTACATCCGTGATACGGGGGGGCAATCCTGTTATAGCTTTTTGCTCGGATCACTGCTGTGTAATGAATGGACAGACTGAGGTTAATCTGGACGTCCTTACCAGGAAATTGGACCGAATGCATGTGACAGATGGCGAGAATATCTCCGGTCTTTCCGATCATCAGAGAGCTGACATGCTACAAATGCCTGAAGCCAAGACATACGAATATGAACTGTCGCGGAAAGGTGGCATGTTTGAATTGCAAGGAGTCCGGTCATATCAAACGAAATTGTCCTGACTTGAATTCTGAGAAAGAAGAAGATGGATTGTCCGGTTTTGGCTGGATTACCACAAGCACTGGTGTCAGCGATGAGTTTGGAAACAGTGATAATATGCCATGTCTGATGGGTGATTCATCCGAGTCAGATGAACCAGCTGACTATCACGACGATTCCAATTCTTCATTGTTCGATTGGGGTAGTGATGACGATCATGAAAATTATTTGGCATGTCGAGGTATCTGTTGCCCATGAAGAATCTTCACCATTCAAATGAGAGGTAGTGATAGTGATTACGATGTGCACAATTTTGATAATCAGTCTGCTGAATATGAAGGCGATGATAGCGATTTTGTAGACGATATTGCTGGTATACTGCCAGTACTTATCAAACTTATTAGTAAAGTATAAACCATCTATCTCGCCGTGTTCAGAATCTATGCAGCAATATTTGCCTTGATAGGTAGTAAGATGAGCTTGTAGTTGATACTGGTGCTAGCAAGCATGTAGTTGTACACCCCGAGGCATTATGTGAAGTGAAATCTTCAAACAGGCGATTGACCGGCATCGGTAACACGGAAATATATGCGGAAGATGAGAGTGAATTACTTGGATGCCCAAACACTGGACTTGCATTACTGATACCAAATGCTGGTGTTAACCTTCTATTGGTGACACAGTTGTTCTTGAAAGGGTGGAAGGCTTCATTGTCATTCGACTATTGTATACCTCGCAACCCAAATGGGGTAAGGATCAAAGTAAAGGTACGACAAGGCTCGTACATCGTCTCTTTGTTGGGCTTGATGGAAAGTGGTGCGGATTTTGATACAAATAGCTTTTATTGCAGCAGACAGCATCGAAGATAGTATCACAGACTTGGTCACATTAGCCTTCAGTTAATGCGTGAAACACTAACCCGTGCTGGTATGGAGAAGGACATGAGAGGTTGGACAGGTAAGCTTTCATTCTGCAAAGCGTGTGTTGAAGGAAAGCTGACTCGAGCACGGATATCACGGAAGTCGCGAGCAAAGAAGCAAGTGAAGAAGAAAAGTGACAGTATTGCTTTACGTATTCCAGGCTCGAAGCTGTTTGTCGACATATTCGAGACGTCCAAGACGCCATCCTTGAACGACAAGCGGTATAGTCTTCATGTTTTGAACGGTATGACAGATAAGAACTGGTACTTGGGGTCGAAACATAAATCTGATGCAACCACGGCGATGCGTACCTTGCTGAATACGGAATTCGCAATACTCAGAAGATTTCCTGAGCGAGCCAGAATGATCGTGGCAGTGAGTTTGTGAATGAGACTTGGAAATCTATGCTGGCAAATAGGGGCATCGTACGAAGTCTTACAGCTGCTCGGTCCCCTGAATATAACGGACGATGTGAATAGTAGATGGCTAGAAAACTACTTGCGCAAGCTGGACTGTCTGAAGTGTTTTGGCTAAAAGCTGTAGTATGCAACTGTTAGCGTGCGGTGTGGGGACTAATAGTAAAGTGCTAGTGTATCTAAAGTATGGTTCATTCGAATGAATTTATTTATGATCGCACCCTCAGTTATATACTGATGGTGTTTGTACTAGTGTTCAACCACTTGGGTTGGTCAGGGTAAAAACTCATATAATCAGTATGAGAAACCTTATGCAGAACACTTTAGCACTCGGATATATTTTCTAGAAATAGATATATCATATTCTCTGTTACCACACTCACTCGGACCTCGGCTCTCGGCTAGCCGGTGGCCCGTATTCTATAAATAGAATAATCTGAGAAGAAGTCTCAAATTACTCTTACGTTCTCTCAGGCTGGCCCGCCCACCTATACTCATATTAATTTGAGAACAAGTCCCATTACTCTCGGGTTGACGACGTAAAACGTTATTAACGTATATAGCAATACGCCTACTACTGTAGTCTCTCAGCAACATGGTGGATCAACAGTATGCCGCAGAAAGGTGGATCAGCATCGCGCGAAGAACTTTGGATTGATATCAACCCAACCCTGACCCACGCCATACCATTAAACCCTAAACACCACAGACCAAAAAAGACTCGGCCCCTAGACAGTCTAGTTCGCCCTCCCCTGAAACGCAGGGTCACAGGAACTGCCAACACCTGCCGGTAGCCACAAGTCCACTCCGGACATCAGGCATTGTATATAGCAATATCGTGTAAACAAATAAAGATCCCTAAACCCTAAACCCTAAGGTTTACTTTCTGACGGGTGAGAAAGGAAAGAAGTTATCCAAAAAGGGTCAAGCGGGGATTCTTCTCGGACCCAGCTTAAACACTGTTGGTGGAAGTATGCGTATCTATAATACGAAGACAAAGCGCATTGTATATACGCGTGACTACCACCTTGATCCAACTGTGGCGTGCAACACACGTTCAGCAAGTCGGCGACACCTGGTGTTGGGGAAAGCAGTTCAGACAGCGATGAGTATTTCTCAAGTGTTTGAGATGATATAGTAAAGGATGATTTAGAGCGTAATGAACCGAACACAGATGATGAATCAGAGGATGATGCAACGGTATCGGAGACTGTAGCAGGCGGTGCAATAGGTGGCGACTATACAGAAACCAGTTCAGACGATAGTCAAGTTGAGCAAACGGACACTGGATCAGATGATGATAAAGTGTCTTCCAGTGATGGTGGGAACGTGTCCGGTCTTGGCGAATGTCATGTATATCCAAGAATAGATGGGCAGAAGCGCGACTTGGTCGATAAGCACACTCCATCCGGGGGGGGGGGGTTTTTCTCGCACGGAGCACAAGACCGCCGTGAGATAGGATTGACGATCTGCGTAAACAAGACCGAGTTACTAGCCACATTCCTCCCGCACTGGCTCAAGCTCAAAAGAGATCGTAAACGATATTGTGATGAGGTTGATGTCGGTTTCTTTGCTGAAGATGAGCTAGCATATTAGGATTCTGACTAGGAATATCAGATGAGAAATAATTGTGTGCAGCAATGCGAGACGAGTTGCGGACTATGTTGAAGATGAAGGTCTGAACTCTCACTGAGCGCGTACGACCAGCCGACTAAGGCTCAAGTGGGTTCGCACTGTCATCTGTGAGGATGGCTTGAGGCTACGAATAAACTCGCCTATGCTTCTATGATTCCGGGAACGACTTGAAACTTTGTTGAAATGCCGATCCCCGCTGGTGACTAAAGAGACAGTTCGTGCATGTTCTGGCTATCGTCGTATTCATCACAAATGCCCCATTCTACAGTTTGACGTGAAGACTCACATTTCTGTCACGGTACACTCAACGATTATGTATGTACTGAAGTGCCTGCGCTGATTTGTTGAGCTGGTTGGTGATTTTATGAGTGTTGAAAAGCGCAACTTGATCGAAAATGATCAATCTGTGGTTTGTGCAGAAGGTATCTATGGACTGAAACATGCCAGCTTATGCTGGTATGAGATTCATTGACCACCTTGTCGTGTGATTGGTATTCAAATATCAGTTTGCAGAGTTATGCGCAAAGAAGATCATATTGGAAAGGCTACTTCTGAGTTGATGGTTGGATGATGCCTTTTGATTTTTTGCCTTCACGGTTGCTTTCGTGAGAAGCACCGAAGTCATATCATGATGGGTCGCCGTCGAATCTATGGGGTCACCACGATCTTCTACATCTGGAAAATCGATATATCCTAGTTTGTGGAATCTTCGTTTCGCAACCAGATGTCCGATGACTATGTCTTGCGTCCAATTTCGTGTGTAAAAATCATATTGTCAAAGGTGAATGATGTTTAAGTGTTGGACTCAGACCTAGTCCATCGAGGAACCAATTATCTAAGTATGTTTTTTTGTATGTTGTGTTTACGAATGTGTTTCGTACGCCGATTGTGTTTGATCTATTATATGTTTAATTTTGTTACAGGTGTCATTTGATAGGAAATGTTTTTTTCCTTTCATATGACACCTTATTCAAGTTGTTTGAGTGAATATTCATTGAGTTATGAGTCTTAGAAGTTTAAGTGTATTTGAAGAAATTGTGTTTGTATTTTTTTTAGAGATGGAATCTAAAAATAGATCGCGCACGTCCGTTGGAATTTCTTTGGCAAAGGAAATTTTCGAGCCGAAAAGGCCGTTCAATTTTGACGAAAAATAGTATAAATACGGAGTACAAAAGTAAATAAAGAGCACTTTCACAGAGTTGAAAAATTCACATGGAAGCAGCGGACGGGACTAAAAGCTAGATATTTTAGGAGACCAAGGACTCGAGTGCCTGAGAGAGAGAGAAAAGAGAGAGAGAGAGAGAGAGAGAGCTAGAGAACGCCGATTTGAGAGATAGAGAGACCACTGAACCAGAAAAACGTGTCTCTTAGGGGCATAATATGAAAAAACCTGCCACCATTATCCATCCTAACATATTACTGATTAAATTAATTTATATACTAAAAAACAGGAGTACTCTACCACGCCCATCGGAGTCAGTCTTGACCTGTGCTCAATTGGCTTAAGAAAACCCATCTCTACGGTGGCTCTATACCGAGTCTTTGGTCCTTTTCTCTCTGGTGGGTGGACAGAGCATGCTTCAAGGTGAAAAAGGTGGTAGTTTCCTTTGGTGTCAGTGAAACTTGGCTAAGTTCCCCGCCTCGTGCGCTGCCTGTTGCTCGCTGATCGTTCGTCAGTGCTGGTTGCTGCTGACTTCTTCGGCCTGGATTGCCTTCGCTTGCACCGTTTACGCTGTCGGTATATCGTAAGAATATCTGGATCTGCGATGTCTGATTCATGTGTCCAGGTGCGCTCTCCATCTGTCCATTACAGTATGTAGTCCTGGGTTCCTCCGCCTCTGGTGGATTCTCTGTGATCTAGTATCGAGAAAAAAATTGGGTTTCTTCTTCTGATGATTGGACTTTATTGTTGGTAGTAAATTTTCCGGATTCTCTAGCCTTCTTGACTAAACCAATTAACTCGTCATTGACTGAGTTAGGATGTTCGGGGGCGCGAATTACATCAAGGTTACAGACGAAATATTCCTTGCCCTCTTTGCTTGCTATCTTGTATGGTCCTCCTCCATGGTGTTTTTCACCTAGGTAACGAACCATCACAATGTCCCCTTTCTGGAAGTGTACATACTTCTCTTGATATTTGCGATCAAATGCTGCGCGCATTTTTTCTTGATATTGTGCCACATTGGCATCTAGATGTGGTCGTATTGACTCCTGTAGATTCTGTAGTCGTGTTTCCCATGGTATGGTTGTATCTGGTACACTGACTGCTGTGTCATACTTGGTGAGTTGGTTTTGTCATCATCCACATAGTACGTTGAACCTTGGTGATTTGTGTCTGCGTGAGGGCCAAGGTTGTGGCCCATTTGGACAAAGGGAGAGGTGAGCACCAGTTGCCTGGATTTTGTTTGACAAATTTCCGTAGTAAAGGGATGAGATCCCTATGTGAGCGCTCATTTGCTTCCATTGCTTTTGGGTTGATACGGTCTGGACACCAATGTTGTGACGGTGCCTGCTCAATGATTTTTGAGAGTATGTCTGTCATTCACGTATTCTGTGTCCTGAAGTTCAAGTTCGAATCGAAGTGTCCTTGAATACCCTTGAAGAGCGGCATTTGATCATTCAAAACTGATTGATAGTGAAGTGGTGATGAAATGTTTTCGCTATCCATTTCGCGAGCATGGGATGCAGCGTTTGCTGTTTGTTCGCCTGGCATAACGGTTTGTGGTCTGTCCACAATGTTATATCTATTCTGAAAAATGTTCCAGGCTGTATACAAGTGCTAATAACTCTTTCCAGGGTTGAGACCTTTCGAGAAATAAAGTATATGTCGTCTGACTCCATCTACGATTTGGAACAGACATCCTCCTAGGCCATAGTCACTTGCATCGTTCATGATCTGAATCGGTACTCCATCTACTGGGTACGCCAAAGTTACTGAGCATGCAATGGCATCTTTGAGTTCTTCCCATTACTTAATGAGCTCTGGTGTCCAAAGATTGGCTATATTTTGATTCATTTTGCCTTTCATGAGATTGCGGAAGTGTTTCGTTATATGTGCAAACTGAGGTATGTGGTCTCGCATGTAATTTGCTAGAATGACTGCTCGATGTAAGTCACGTTTGTTTATTGGTAAAGGCCAGTCAATCACGCGTTTCTGTTTCTCTGGGTCTGTTTTGAGCCCTTGAAGAGTCATTTTGACGCCTATCATATTGACTGTCTCGACTGCAAACGCACACTTGTGATTTAGCCTGAAATTGGCAGCGTTAAGTCTTTTGATGACTGTACTGTTTGTCTATGTTCTTCTTCTGTCATACTCGCGATGACTATGTCATCTACATATACTTGTACCCTTTAATGTCAATGAGGAGGTTGGTCATCACTCTTTAGTATTGGGCCGTTAGCGAGTGCAGTCCAAAAGGAGCTGACTTGGATGAGTATTGTGCCCCTCTCCATGAAAATGTGAAGAAGTGTTGGCTATTTTTATGTACTTTAAAGTGGTGGAAGCCTCCTGTTAAGCCTAGTTTGGAGAAGAATTGCGCACCTTGTATGTTGTGGAGCTCGTCGCCCACTCAATCACCAGAAACGTGATTTACCTGGTAAGCAGACACCCTACGAGAGGTGGCAGGTGATTGAAAACCCGCGTAGATCGTACACGCGACCGAGCCAATGACATGATGTCCCCGCGGATCAGCTCTAAGGCCCGTACGGACTTGGACTCGGAGAGAAAACGTGAACGTCAATCAAGTGGAACCCCACCTCGAAAAGCTTCGAAACTTCGACGAGATCGTAAACGAGATCATGAAGAATCTAACTTCGGATTTCTGGCCGATGATGAATTGTCCTTCAAAGACTTGACTGGGTCTGCTGATGAGAAGTACTTCCGCGCTGCCATGAGAGACGAGCTACGTTCAATGCTGAAGATGAAGGTTTGGAAACTTCAGCAGCGCTGCAAGGCCCGGACAAAGCCTCTGGGACTCAAGTGGGGTTTCACTCTCAAGCGTGATGAAAGCGGCGCAGTTATACGACATAAAGCCCGCCTGTGTGCGAAGGGATTTGCACAACAGTATGGTCGAGATTATGTGGAGACATCGTCACCTGTAGTCACAAAAGAGACTGTGCGTGCATGTTTGGCTATCGCTGCATCTGAGAACTTGGATGTATTGCAGTTCAATGTCAAAACTGCATTTTTGCATGGTAATTTGGAAGAGTACGTCTGCTCGGAGATCCCCACTGGTTTCGTTGAACTAGTCGGTGATTTACTAAGTGATGAGGATCACCAGTTGATTAAGGAGGGTGCTATTTGCGAGCTGAAGAAGAGTATCTATGGACTCAAGCAAGCCGGATTATGATGGTTTGTGCGCTTCAGAGATTTCCTCGTTAATGATGTTGGATTCCGGCCAAGTCTTACGGACCCTTGTCTCTTTATTGGGAAGAACTGCTTTCTGGTACTGTATGTTGATGACGGTTTGATATTTTCGACTTCACGTCGAATGGGGGAGAATATATTGAAGAAGATCGAGACAGAGTTCGACGTCAAGTCGATGGGGGTCTCCACGGTTTTTCCTCGGATGGAAAATTGATATGTTTGGAAGAGGAATTTTTCATCTCGCAGCCGGCATATATTGAGAAGCTAGCGCAGAAGTATGGACCATTGAAAAGGGTTAGTACACCTATGAGTACATTTTTCGACGTGAATCAGCCTGGTACATTGGTGCAGGATTCAGACTACCGTGGTATCATAGGTTCCCTTATGTTTGCAGCTGTGGGTACGCGTCCTGATATTGCTTTTGCGACAAGTTCACTGAGCCGATACCTTGACCAGCCGACTAAGGAGAGAGGCTGCCGCAAGAAATCTGTGCGGATACTTGGAGGCTACCAAACACTGGGGAATCTTCTATGAAGCCGGGAACGACTTGAAACTTTGTGCGTATGCCGATGCAAGCTATGGAGGCGAAGAAGACAAACGATCTCGTTCTGGCTATCTGGTATTCATCACAAATGCCCCAGTCTACTGGGGGGTGCCGTCAGACACTTGTCACCCTAAGTACTTCTGAGGCAGAGTATGTCAGTCTTGCAGAGTCTTGCCGTGACGTAAAGACTGCTTTGAATTTGCTATCTGAGCTAGGACGAGCCACTGATCAATCCGTGGTTTGTTACGAGGACAATCAGACTGCTAAGAAGATGGCTGAGGAATTGACCACCAAGCGCAGTAAGCATATTGATATCAAATATCATTACGTGCGAGAGTTATGTGCAAAGAAGATCATCGCATTGGAAGACTGCCGGTCTGAGTTGATGATTGCTGATGCATTGACCAAGGCATTGCCTAAGGTTGCTTTCGTGAAGCACCGCAGTCACATGATGAAACGCCGCTGCTACCGATGTGCTGTCGTGTCTACATCTCTTTGTCGTTGTGGCTAGTTTGTGGGGGAGATACATGTCGAATGATGTCCGATGACTATGTCTTGCGTCCATGGGGGAGTGTAGAAAAATCATATTGTCAAAGGTGAATGATGTTTAAGTGTTGGACTCAGACCTAGTCCATCGAGGAACCACTTATCTAAGTATGTTTTTGTATGTTGTGTTTACGAATGTGTTTCGTAGGCCGATTGTGTTTGACCTATTAAATGTGTAATTTTGTTACAGGTGTCATTTGATAGGAAATGCTTTTTCCTTTCATATGACACCTTATTCAAGTTGTTTGAGTGAATATTCATTGAGTTATGAGTCTTAGAAGTTTAAGTGTATTTGAAGAAATTGTGTTTGTATTTTTAGAGATGGAATCTAAAAATAGACCGCGCACGTCCGTTGGAATTTCTTTGGCAAAAAAAATTTTCGAGCCGAAAGGGCCGTTCAATTTTGACGAAAAATAGTATAAATACAGAGTACAAAAGGAAATAAAGAGAACTTTCACAGAGTTGAAAAATTCACAGATAAACCCACCATGGAGATTAATCCATAGAATGTTGCGCAAGATACGATCAGAGAGGGCCACAGCTACGGTGTGTCTACCGTGGGCGCCCCACGAGCCTTGGTTCCAGTTATTCAAGTCGCTTCTACAAAGAGACCAAGTATTAGTTCCAAGGACAGCCCACTCCTTCCTCAAATACGGAAAGTATGCGAGTGGCAAGACACCATGGGGTCACACAGTCATTGCTAGAGTAGGCTCACGCAATGGTTACAGCCTTCCAGCGACGTTTTCAGCACAATTGGGATATGCCGAACCGTCTTCAGTATCGAAAGTCACCCCATTAGATACGTCTCGGCTAGTATCGATCGCTACCTCGGAAGTAGCCATGACGGATTCTCCAGATGAGGAAGAGATAAGCCGTCGCACACAGCTCACCTTGTGTCAGCATGAGATTGGGCATCATAGAGCAGAAGATACAGTTGCTCAACTACAGCAGAACGGACATTTGTGGCCTAACGCTCTGGAACTTGCACAAACAGATAGGAGGAACTGTCGCACATGTCTAGGACAGAGGGTGTTACGAAAGGGATTTCACCCGATGATTAATATAACGGCAAAAGTATCCGTGGGATCATATTCAAGTCGACATGATTCCAATGCCACTAGTTTCAGCAGCAGGAAATCGATATATATTGCACATCTTGGATATAGCTACGGGGTACTCGATATTGAGAGCAACGGCCACAAAGTCAGCAGAAGTGGTGACATCGAAACTTATAGAGGTGTTTGGGGAACATGGTTTTCCCAGGAAAATTCAATCATAAGAGGGAGGCGAGTTTTCGACCAAGATTGTTAAATGAATAACCCAAGAAGTTGGAGTGATGCATGCGAAGTCGCCACCATATCGTCCTCAGGTTCTGGGAGCAGCGGAGAGAAGACACAGAGACATACACGAAGGAGTTCGCAAGCTATGTGAATCTTTACCTACGGCATGGGATGTCCGACTACCACTTATTATGCTGTGCCAGAACCTCTGAATATCTCGGCGACACAAGACAGCACCATTCAGTGCTTACTTTGGTCGCCGTCATGTTCCGTTTGCTGACTTCACGGATGACCTTCCGGGGAATCAGCCGGTCACCAATGAGGCTTGGGCACAACGGCTGGACCGTTTGCACGACACTATCTTGCCGACGCTTTACAAGGTCACGCAGAAATACGCAGACACACTATCCAGGCAGTTTGGCCGCCTCCATACTTACGATTTCATCGCCTTTCAACCAGGGGGTGTGGTAATGGTACGGTCCAAAGGTCGCGCAACCAAAGCAATGCGACCAATGTTTGGACCATACGTTGTCAAAGCCAGACAGGGACAAGGATATGAACTGACACACAAGGATGGTTCACTTCCAGATACTTTCAAAGGTAAACCAGTTAGAGTGGAACTTTTGCGACTAGTCCATAGAACCACCGAAAAGCCTTTAGAAGATCATATGTGGCAGGATAGTTCCTCGTTCCGTTACATCATTCGACATAGACAGAATGATTCCACAGGGAATACAGAATACTTGGTTCGCTGGCGGGATGGTGATCCAACTTGGGAGTCAGCCGAAGCTTTTGACGATCCGAATGACATCGCGGCATACCACAAAGCCGAGCAAACTCGGCAGAAGAAGAAAGCGGCACAACAACAATAATTCCAACGTTACGTTGATGAATACTAGATGTCTATCATTTACTTCAGGATCGGAGTTTGTCTCTCCTCGTGAGATTTCACCACGGTGTAGAGGCGAACGACGATTCCACAACTCGAGTTTATAGGCGAGTATAACTCCAGCGGATACCCTAGCTTTTTGGGGGGTGAAAATATACCAGCACAGCCGGGATGGTTCAAAAGACCAGTTTCCAAGGCACGAACTTACTCAGCAGAAAGATTTCACTAGTTTATATATATATATATATATATATATATATATATATATATTGTTTGATTTACACTACTAGTTTTATATGTTTAATTTTCAATAGTTTAAGAGATCATTTATGTTTGAAGCTCTTCAATCACTGGTGACGCTTGAGCTTGAGGGGAGTGTAGTATAAGTCCCCTTAAACCACTATCAGTGTGGAGTTAGAATTAGTTTACAATTAATTCACAAGAGGTGAATTATTTGTAGACCACGTAGACAATCAAATATAAGAATAAATACACCGCACTGAGCCTCAGGGGGACTCAGTAGGTTTTAGTATCGTATTTTGATGTGTTTACTACATTCTCGTTGTCGCGTTGTCGAATTTTGTCAAAATTATGTGAATCTTTCCACCTTCTCCTATATATCTATCGTTTTGAAATAAAATTTTGTATATAATATTCGGGGTCATCTGCTCACTCAGGGTAGTCATTACAGCGGAAGATAAGGAATTGATGATTATCAAGCGTTGAGCCCCTCCTGACTCGTCGGACTTCCAGGCTCGTTCAAAATTTTCGATGGTGACAGGCTTCGATTCGTAGTAGGTTATTTCACCTAACTCCTCGGACAATAAAATCACAGCAAGTTTCATAACCCAAAGTTTGTAGTTTTCACGGCAGTTGAGTTTGTTCTCCAATATACACTCTGTGTTCATGTTGAAACTTTTGAGCAGAGTAGCGGATCTGATAATATACTAGACTGTCAATTATAAGTCCTTAGAAGAAGTGCTTTATTGTTGTGCCTGCTCAAGGCTTTAAAGCTAAACTAACTGAGTATTTCTGTCATGATTAATTCATGAACAGGGAAAAAACCCTTACAAGGAAAACCCCATTTACATTCTATTCTATGTTAACCAATATATGCTCCGTATGGTTCTACTACGCTTATAGCGGACTCTCATTGATGATCTATTGATAATCCTGCATCGCAGACCAGCTGCCCAGCTATAATCGATATCGATTTGTGTAAACTGCAGAAAATTCACAAATTCATAAACTGAGAGACTGTAAGATAATACTAGAATACTGTAAAATGATAGCGAATCTTGTGCGACCTATAGATAAGCCATGTCAAAATAACAATTCAATCGGTGGTTGTTGTCATACGTAGGAGTGACCTAACCCAGGAATGGCATATTAGAGATAAGATCATACCAAATATGTGATGAAAGTAAATAGACACGAGGCTACATCATTGGTCCAGGATGCATAATAAATATTACGTTAGGTAATTCAGATTATCGTGTCTATCTGCATTATACAACGTGCAGCAAAGTAATTGTTTGATATCACAACGGTGCATCGGCAGCATACAAAATTGCATACTTGCATTGCAATGTACGTACCAATTTTTCGATATGTGGTAATATTTTCCTATACAATCCTCTGACTAATTGATGCTCAAATCTTTGCGAGAACATGCTGCCTTGACGATATTCAAAACGACCGTATCATACAAGGTCAAGACGCGGATACGAAATAAATTACCACTTGACGGGGTTATACTAGCTGAGGATTCTCGAGAACAGTCGATGTAAGAGGCTCGGTTGTCGGTGTTGATGTGTACAGCTGTATATCCCGCAAAGATTAACCTTGTCTATAGCTGATGTAGAAATTTGATTTAACTGTACACCCTCGAAATTATGAAACGGGCACAGTGGGAGTCTGATACATGGGTCTGGTTTCCTAACATTGAAAAACGTTAAATGTGTTCGAATGTATCAAGTAGTTTGAAAAATCATCACATAGGCCAACTAGTCTGCTATATGAAGGAAAAGGTATGAATATGAAGGAAAAGATATAAACATGCCACCCAGTCTAATGTATGAAGGCGGATTGTATACAAAAGCAGATAGTGCTGAACAGAGGGAATACCTTTCTTCTGTGTGCTAATCAAAATTAACATTCTGAAAGCTCATTCGATCTGGTGCGAGATAGTGATCGACATAAAAGGCTATATACGGCAGTACACATGCCGCGAATGGGAGCAGTGAGGTAATCGGTGTGTAAAATCTTGCGGCCATACAAAGCTTACATACGCAGATACACCGCAACAGCTACAAGATACGCATGCTATGGGATTCCAACTTTTCGGGTTGAAACCAGCACTACACATCTTTCTTGTGCGCTCTGATCGAAAACAAAATATGAAAGCTCATTCGATCTTGTGCAAAATAGTAACCGACATATGACCTGGCATATATAGTTGCACACATGCTATGAACTTAATTTTTCGGGTTGAAACGAGTACTATACAACTATTTTGCTCGTTTGGATCGAAAACAAATAAAATAGCAGCCAATAAATGACTGCCACATATAGTCAGCGAAAGGGATCGGGGAGGCCGTTTGTACCATGTAAAGGCTATATATGCGGACGACACTGCAACAGCTGCAGAACATTGCATGCTGTAGTATTTGAGAATTCCGGTTTGGGCCCTGTACATTACATTATCGATGAAAATGTTGATTTTGAGACTTGGTATCTTCATTCAAAGCCCAAAAGTTATAGCTGAGGATTCGATGAATTTTAGAAATCTTGCAATAGTTCCGCGGTTGCGATCATTTATTCAAGTCTCAAGTACTAGTGACATTAACATACTCGTACCGATAATATAGAAATTGCAAAGCTTTGCGTTCTCATTTTGATAACGATTTATTATCTTTGATCCTGCTTCTAATTATAATATGTACATGTTTACAGTTCTATGCGTCAGATGTAAATTCGCTGGGCAAAATTCTATGCCGATTTTGCGCAAAGTATTCAGTCCTCATCATCGCTTTCATCGTTGTCTTGCTCTGCTCCTTCTGGAATATCTTCAGCGTCTACATCTGCCTCAGCATCTTCCTCGTCACCACCCCTTTTCGATTCCTCAGCCTTGCGTTCCTTCTTTTCTCGAAACACTGATTAGAATACCAACGATACGGGTTTGTGAGAAGAGAAAGTCAACAGTACGTCGCTGTATTCTGTGTTGCTCAACCATTGTGAAGCGTAAATGTACAACAATGAATGATGCGCGCATATAATAACTTCACGTGCAAAAAAGGTGGAACATACTTTTCAGGCTTTCCTCAAGCACCGGTTTAAAATCTTCGAATTCTAGTTCCTCCATAGCATTGATCACATCCATACCGCTGATTGTCTTTCGCTTATTCCTGATCGTCTCTTCATTTGCACTGTTTGATACATATCAATATTGACCGGCGATTTGTTTGTAGGATACACTTCGGATGTGGTGACAGTCGAAAGAGACAAGGAGAGCCAAAATGGGAACTCTTGTAGGCATATCTCAGGAATTGTGGAATATTACATATGTTGCCCCGAACAAAGAACAATTTGCATTCGAAGCCAATCATTGTGTGATATGAAGTGTATATAAGCATAGACCCTGTTCCAAAGGCTATGATACTGGGCGATAAATTTGAATATTGTCTAATTCATCTGCGATTGGGACGCGCAGTCATACCAGATGAAGCACCACTCGAAAAAAAAAAATCACAATTACAGAGGTGAACGGGTCGTATATGCCCGACACTAAACAATGTATAGCACCAACAATTGTATAAAATTTGGAAGGAAGAATATAATTGAGTGCACACTTTTAAGCTGGACGGTGCTTGGCCAGCTTTCTACTAAACTCTCGCGCGCTCCACATGTTAAGTACAATACAAAAATCTGGAGGAAGAAGATAATCGAGTGCACAATTTTAAGCTGGACGGTGCTTGGCCAGCTTTCTATTAAACTCTCGCGCGCTCCACATGTTGAGCACAGTGCTAGCGAGAGGCTAAAGTGGACGGTGAAATCTGAATTATGCGCTAAGATCTCAAGTGGGCCAAGTTTATTTCCTGGTAGTGGCCGACACACCCGCCTAGTCGGAGGACTCGAATGGAAGATTGCATAATTTTCAAATGTAAATACTTGCATCCAACAAAATGTTCCCGGTCGGACATGCGCAGAACGAAAATGAGTTGAATATTAACGGGTCATGACGACAACTGACAGCTGCAATATTCACTCAAGTATATACGAAAAGACACAGGATCGAGTCGCATGGGCGCGCGAATCGCTATACCATCAAATTAAACTACTACGAATAAATCGAACTGCCAGTATAGCTAACTCTTAGAATGTACCAACTTTTGACAATATACTTTATCGACGTTCCAAGAAAATGGTCGCTGAATAGCAAATGAGCAAAGTGCAAAAGGCGAATCAAAGCATGACATACTAGGTGGTTGCATGCACAATGAATTGAGTAGCAGCCTTCATCAGTGCCAGTTTGGCATCTTTCGCCACGGCTGCGCCTTCCGGAAGCTGTAATAAGGCACAAGTATGATAAGATACTACGTTATGGAGATTTCTCTGAGCCTCAGTATTCTCGATTAAAAAATACACTGAGCTTGGTATAAAGATCATAGCTCATTCGTAGATACACGAAGAATTTTGTACAATTGTAAGAAATCATTGCGAATAAAACAAAACAAGATACAACATCAACTTAAACATTGGCATGGGCGAGACAAAAAAAAGGACGAAGTAAACAAATATGTGTACAGAACTACATATATAGACTCATGGCTTCAAGCCAGATTGCACAAATAATTATCATTTCAACATAAATGACAGTAGTGACAATTTCCAATATGAGCATTGAACACTATTAGATGAATACAGGAACCATCTCTCGCAAAACGGTATCAATACAATAGAAACAGGAACAAAAACCACGCAAGAAAACAGTAGATATGACACATCAATACATATCGACAACATAGACAAGTATACGAAATAGAACATATTAACATTAACATAAACAAGACTATATTCATATGAATATAGATATAAATACAG
>LUCW03000847.1:47500-51036 GCA_001586965.3 Sphaeroforma sirkka | reverse complement strand
AAACAACTGTTGCTTGAATATATATGTCGTTCGTCATTTATGAAATTTTGAATGTCTATGTATGGAAGTATGCCCGTATAATGAATGTACATATGCATTTATGTATTTTTTTATATTTATATACAAAATATAAGTATATATACATACGGGTTTAGAAGTATATAAACTTATACTCGTATATATACCTATACATATATACAAATAAACAACTGTTGCTTGAATATATATATGTCGTTCGTCTTTTATGAAATTTTGAATGTCGCCAGCCAGAGTGTGCCAGAATAACATTAACTCTAGTTGTTTTACTACAGCATCGAACTAATAATGTATACATTGTGAACCATTTGTACATATTCTCCAATGTCACATGCGCGCTTTCAAAAAATTATGGGTGGACTCATGACAACGAAAGAATAACTCCCGATCGATCTTAAATAAGTAGCTTACACGTAGGAACATCGAATCAACCTTTAAATAAAAAGCATCTAGTAAATTTGTTCTCGGACAACTACTTCTGCGCGACTATATTACATTAATTTTATAGAGTCTTCGTATACAATACGTGCCGCTAAACGGTATTAATTAAACCCGAACTGTCGACATCAAAAGAATGAAGCCAGAGGCGAGAAGAGCTCTTCCCATCGCCAGATACTCGCAGGACAACCCCATTGAGTGGAATAAACTACTATATAGTAAGTGTTCTGCGGAATGGTGTGCGAGATGATGTTTGTCCTGGAGAGGGTTCGTTTTGATTGGGGGGTGGCCCGAAGAGTATTGTGGCTACCGTGTAGGTTAACTTGTACTGTGGCGCACTTCATGTAGTAACTCTCATTTTAATACCGAGGCATGTCGATCAGGTATGGAGATGGAGGCAGGCGTGCGAATACCCAGCACATGATCTAAATTGGAATGGTTTTGAAATGTGTACACACATGACCTAGACTGTAATGATTTGATAAGGACTGGACTGGACAGAGAATTGGAAAGTGGACAGGACAGAGAATTGGAAAGGATAAGATGAGAACTACAGTGAATTGGAAGAGAAGAGGAGGAGTGAAGTTCGAAACTTGATTGTTTTACTGGTCTCTGTCTGGGGTTGTAAGAGGGGGGGGGGAGGTGTTTATCAGGACACCTACAACTGAAGTCGGTGACCGCAGCTGCGTATGTGTCACATGTCATGATATATGAACCGGGGGGGTGGGGGGGGGGGGTGTCAGGTAATGCAGTAGGCAGTAGGCATGTTCTGGTAGACTAAACTGGACAGCCGCACACAGAGACATAGCCACGTGTTCATCGTTTCAACTGAAATCAAGCGTGTGCTGATTCCTCCAGGGCAGCTCTCATATACCGGTATCGTTAACAGGCCGAGTTTCATTATGAAGGCACTCGCCACTTTGAGCCCTGAACCTGATACGCTCACCCTCGGAACATCGCTTCGCCTCTATTCAAGCTGCTGTGCGTGTGTCTGTATCGCACCGTATCATACAACTACAGTTAAGATCATTCGTATCATCGAATCGTATCATCTACTGTTTCTTGCTGTTTACGGCGGGGGTGGCTGAGAAGGCCATCTTGACGGTGAACTTGCGCTCGCCCATGAGGATCTGTGAGTGGTGCGCGCTGATGACTGCCTGTGTGGCCGAATCAACATCCGCAAACTCTACCAGACCAGACGACGACTTCTTCTCCGGACCTGTAAGAACGAAAGAAGGACAAGGACCTGTGAATAACACGGGCTATGGAGTATATATGACACACTCGGATATGGAATACCTTTGAATAGCGATTGGATTGAGAGAAACACGGGTTTATGTGCGAGCAGCCGATCGAGTATATCGATTATGTCAGTTAACAATTAGACTACAAGCGCAACTGTCTTGCGCACGTGGCAATACCACGCAAACACGTCTACAGATGAATATGGCAACTAAGATACGTCTACTACGAACACCGGCTGACGGTCTACCCCGACAGCCATATCTCAATACCTACACACAAAGAGAGAGAGATAGAGCGAGAGGTTGGGGGGGGATCATACCTAGGGTCACTAATACACATGCATACAAAACACTGATACATGCAATGCAAAGCAAGTGAGGGCGCTTACAAGCAGTTTGCACAACCAAGCGTCTGTATACGTGATTCACTGCACATACCCTTGTTGAACGTATATATACTTGAATCACCGCACATACCCTTGTTGAAAATGACCTGGTCAATAGGCATGGGCGCGCCATTGTCCGAGAAGATGGCTCCTAGCTGGTCCAGAGTCAGTTCAGGGGGCAGGTTATAGAAGTGCACCACTGTGGCGGATCAAGCAGACAAGGGCAAGGAGATTGAGTGCGTACGTACATATAGATTGAGTGCTTATATCGATACAGATCAAGTGGGTAGGTAAATCCATACATACTGTTGGAAAGTACGGTGGGAAAGGCAACGAGACCCTACACACTCTGGCGATAGGTGAGGGAAGCACACTTGCAGGACTCGATATCGCATTGTTCACAGGCAAACTGCATTACAACCTATGTGCGACTGCTGGAGATGAAGGGAGGTGTGGGAAACACTCGGCCGACATGCTATCTCCTGGGACTAGATTGGCTCATTCTCACATACGTACAGGAATGACATGAATAAGTCTCCATTAGAAGGTTGGTATACAGCTATGTAGTAACCAGTAAAAAGATATCTGTCGCGCGCACGGGCGTAACACAACTGTACCCCATCTCTGCTCCAAATTACACTTATAACCGTGCATAACTGATCTGCGGTTGATAAAGTCTAAGAAACATTTATCTAAGTACACGCACACGCCTTTCAAGACTCATTCGAATACACAGACAAGCCCCGAATACACACACACACACACACACACACACACACACACACACACACACACACACACACACACCTTTTGTGGGCTCGTGCACTTTGGTGTTCTTGTTGCCGCGTGAGAAGCGGTTGTGCTCAGACTGTGTGTAGTCGACAACAGTCCTGGTCTCGTTGGTACTTGTGTTACCGCCCATGAACAAGTGCTTTGACGGCTGCAGCGCCACCTCAGACCCATACCACGTGGTCCCCTGGAGCGCATCCAGGACAGCACCTGCCGCCATGCCGTCCTGCATCTCAACCATGTACGCACCTTCCTTGTTCGGTAGCTTCTTGGCCTGTTGATTTGTGTGGTTTATTGAATGTGTGTGGTTTAGTGGATGTGTGGTTTTTAGTGGATGTGTGGTTTAGTGTATGTGTGTGGATATATATATATTTACATATATATATGTGTGTGTGTGTGTGTGTGTTGTGTGTGTATTGTGTGTGTGGTTTAGGTATGAAGGTGAGGATTTGTCACCTGCAGCTAGTTGGTGCGCTACACTAGGGACGTACTGTATCTGGTGTTCCTGACGAGTTCTAGGCACGATGAGATTGTTAACCATGTGAATGACCACGGGTGGGGCGAAAGAACGTAATAACTCGAACCAATTCGAATACATTGTCACCTCGGGTACTTCATCATCTCATAACTACTATTAGAAATG
>LUCW03000847.1:25000-42500 GCA_001586965.3 Sphaeroforma sirkka | reverse complement strand
GTCGTAAAAAGAATGCACTCAAACAGAAATAGCAGAGAAGAACGATGAGAATCGAGATCACAGTAGTTTCCGACAAAAAAGCAATAAATAAAATACGTATGTTTAAACCAAACCTATACACACAAATATATATAGTTTATCAATCGCGAATGAGAAAACTCAATCCAACTAGGTTTATCGATGACATACTAAACCTAACAACCCTGACTTCCATTCACCGTTTTCTCGAAATAAATATGTAGAGATTACAAAAAGCATACATATGTCGGTGACGGCGTATGCCTGTAATATTACTATCAAATACGACGCATTCGTATTTATCTAGTATGAATTACTTAGTAGTAGAACGTATGTACATGCACCCTATATACCTGCATAGCTTTTGTACATACTATTATTGACGTATAGATACTCACCCAAAAGCTGTACGCTGTGCAGTATTCGAAGCAACGGATCCTCATCGAGATTCAAACATTTCGCAAAGTAACAGCACGCTCATAGCATTCTAAACCACACATTCGACCGGTTCACATTCGACCGGTTCATGTGTCGGCAGATGCTGACACGTTTGCTGAGATTTGAAATATCAAGAGTATGAGCGATCATCACAGGGACTCGACCGGTAGGTGACAATCTGATTCCACGTGTGTAAGCGTTGAGTAGTTATGGTGTACATATCATGTCCTGTATATCGGTTTTTATTATTATTCTAAGGTCTTAGTATAGCGTTATAGCACGACGACGGTACACTTTGAGTTGTATGTATACCTACTTGATGATCAAAAAATTGCACATGAATCTGCAGTTATGGTCACTGACACATGATATTTGAGTTCAGGCATAGGTGTCCACAATGGTGTTTGTGTACCGTGGAACAGTGACAAATTGACACCATTTTCTACCCACTTGAACCAGAATATGACACACAAGTAATGTGTTTGTGTATATATATATATATATATATATATATATATATATATATATATATATATATATATATATATATATATATATATATATATATATATATATATATATATATATATATATATATATATATATATATATGTTTATGTATATGTATATATACTTCTCAATAGATCGAGTTAAATCTGAAGAAGGCACACTCCACAATACGATATATATATATATATATGTGTGTGTGTGTGTGTGCGTGTGACTATGTGTGTCTATGTATATGTATGTGTATATGTATATATATGGGGGTGAGTTGCTGGGTATAATCTACGTGGGGGGGGGGGGGGTGAGTAGCTGGGGGGGGGGGATGAGTGGATTGGTGGGTGTGGGTGGGGGTGTGGATGTATTTAAACACTTATATGTGTGTGAGAGAGCATCTCTATATATAGTTGGGTGTATAAATTTATATTTAAATCTATATCTGTACCTATTATGAATATATACGTTAATATATATATATATATATATATATATATATATATATATATATATATATATATATATATATATATATATATATATATATATATATATATATATATATATATATATATATATATAGTTAGATAGATAGATAGATAGATAGATAGATGGACATGTAATAGTGTATACATTATGGTGTGTGTAAAATGTTTATATTAATATATTTGTGCCTATTGATGTTTGTCAGTATGTATGCATATTTTCTGTGTTCATATTGCAAATGATGTCTGTTCACTACGCATTCGGTCTCATCAATTAAATGGCTATAGTGGATGTTCACTGTTTATTGTTATTGTGCTGGTTGCAGTATTCGCCTTGGCGGCCATGAATGCATGACTCCACTACCTACTGGCTCTGTTTGAGATTCGGCTCTAATTTTTGTTTGGGATTTGGCCCTAATATTTTTTTGAGACATGGTCCTAGTATTTGTTTGGGATTTGGCCCTAATATGCCCCGACTCATTTCTCAACACCTTTTCCAAATAACCTCGCAGACAAAGCATCATACGAAAGAAGGAGCTCGATGACTTATGAGAGGTGAGGAGAGACTGTGCTGTCTTGTGCGTCTGCCTACGTTCGTTGTTTGACCTGTGTTATTAAGTATCTATACAAGCATAAAGCACAGACTATACTCTGTGCATTGTCTTGACTCTTGTCTTACTGACTGATCCTGTCCGTCACCGTTTGCCGTCGGGTGCTTAGTATAGTATCGTATTCGTGAATGCTTTAGCAAGCGCTTGCTCGGGCAGCCGTACTTGCAGCTCGTGATTAGATAAATGTGTGCGCAGATGTACTCCTTCATACCGATACGAATACACCTGCATACTATATATCGGAGTCCTGGCATACATACCTCTGTGTACGTATAATTTAACTTGTCTATAGGCGACGGCCTGTGCATGCGTGCATTACGTCACGCTCTCTCACACAAGCTACGCACACTTAAAACCACTCACACCCATACCCACACGTACACGTAGACCCACACCAACGCTAAAGCTCCCGCTCACGCTCTACGCACGCGCTATTCAGACGATCCGATTTCGACGGGTCGGGAGAGAGTGAGGGCGGAGGTAAGATGAGAGGACAGGCGCCGTCCAACAGAGCACGCGATAGTTTTGCCCGCGACAACCGAGGTCCACAGCATGGGGGAGGCGGTGGTTACTATGGCAACAACCAGGCTGGGTTCCATCGAGGGTTTGCACCCGTAATCTCCATGGGTGCCCTCGCGCGGTAAGTTTGTGGGCCCATATGGACCCATGCATGCTCCCGT
Organism: Sphaeroforma sirkka; assembly: GCA_001586965.3. Classification (NCBI taxonomy): domain Eukaryota; class Ichthyosporea; order Ichthyophonida; genus Sphaeroforma; species Sphaeroforma sirkka. Next base: position 39,767 of record LUCW03000847.1, on the reverse strand, counting down.
GGGAGGTGCGTATAACAGGCAGATGTCCGCGTCACACCAGGTATGTCGCACAGCATTCGGGCTGGTTTTATTGTCTTGGCAACCGTGTTGTTTATGTCTATTGGTGTTGTATATGTATATGTGTACGCGTATGTATATGTATGTGCACGTATATGTGTATGTGTACGTGTATGTATGTGTATGAGTACATGTCTATGTCTATGTCTATATATATATATGTGTGTGTGTGTGTGTGTGTGTGTGTGTGTGTGTATGTGTGTATGTATGTATGTATATGCATATGCATATATGTGTGTGTACGTATGTATGTATGTTTCTATGTATGTATGCATGTATGTATATATATGCTACTTCCTAAGGTTAAATTTAGTTTCTAGCTACATTCCGCTCAGCCACCGTGTTGATCAAAACTCACTTCCTGAAGTAGTCCACTATTCAGGGCTGATGAATAGTAATACGTACTTATTTCCCGTCGCATATACACACGCCCACAGAGACAGTTCCCGCCATCTCATGGGTTTGCTCCCCATCATCCACGCGCGCACCACCCCATGGCACACTACGGCCACCAACAACACTCCCGGTAGGTGCAACCCTTGAAGTGTTAGCGTACAACACTCCAGCTGTGAATATACCGCTGTATGGGCTTGTAGTGCTGTGGGTGGGTGGGTGCCGTTGTATACGTGTATATATATGCTGGGGCTAAATTACATATGGCCGTTGTATACATGTATATATATATATGCTGGAGATTGGTTGCATATGAGCCATGGCTACAACCAATATCACGTGCGTTCGTGAGATTGGGCCACTGCAATATAGACACAACACTCTAGTCGTATGTACACGGGCTGTGTGCATACACGCATCATCAACCTACCAAGTAAGAGTGGCTAGTGCTTGTTCTTAGACACGCCACTCCGGAATACGTTCAACGGGTTCTCTGGGGTGACGTTTGCAATACAGTTGTCGATGGTTGAAGAGTATTAATATGGGCTCCTGTCTGTTCTTGCCCCTATGCGTAAGCTATGGGTGTGGAATAGACGCTGCTGGGTGCAGTACTAGCTCGTAATGAACGATCATCACAGCGACGCATGTATATATGTACGTATTGTTGCATTTTTACAAGCAATTACAGTCATATGCATAAACGAATACAGCCATATATATTTTATATACAATATATACATGTACATATATATATATATATGTGTGTGTGTGTGTGTGTGTGTGTGTGTGTGTGTGACAACATGTTTCTTTTCTATTTTGATATCTATATATATATAATGTGTCTTTGTGCGTGTATGTGTATGTTTCTATATATATATATATATATATCTGTGTCTGTGTCTGTGTCTGTGTCTGTGCCTGTGCCTCTACATGTATATATATATATATATATATATATATATATATATATATATATATATATATATATATATTATAAACACGCAAAACCTGATATGCACAATAATAGCAATCATAACTTACACCCGCCGTATTGCCGGAGTGTGACCCATACCACCGCTCACCCTAAGATAGATTCCGAATATATACACAAGCACTGTCCTTTGCATCGGTATACTCATACCCTCTCACCTCTCTCGCAGAAACCAGAACAACAAGGATGCAGACAACGGCGGGCCATTGCAGAGTCGCCAGTCAGGCGACGGCCTAGGCAACATGCGCGACGGACAGGTACGCATGCCCAAGCATCTGACGGTGTATTATATGCATTACATAATACTGTAATATCACACAGTACTGTAACTATACTGTAATATCACAGTACTGTAAATATACTGTATTATCACATAATACTGTATTATACTGTGATATCACACAGTACTGTAGCAATACTGTATTATTACATAATACTGTAATTATACTGTATTATCACAATACTGTAATTATACTGTAATATCACATACTACTGTAATTATATTGTAATATCACGTAATACTGTATTCATACTGTTTAGGGTTTAGGGTTTTTTCATACTGTAATATCACGTAATACTGTGTATTGCATCGTAGTCAGTATTAAGTATTTAGTTAAACCTCGCGCCCTGGCAGAGGTCCCACTAGTATGCAGGGTGATCTCAGCCTTACTTTGTTGGAGGAATCCTCGGGCACAGTGGTGCTCACAGACTGTAGTGTCTTCACTTCAATGTATCGACCTTTCATGTTCGTCTGGTATCGTCTATCGCCAAGGCCAGATCTTGGTGCATGTGTAGCTATGTGTATGAGTGAGTCAGTTGCCTGTGTATTTGTTACTGTGTGCCTGTGTATCAGCTGGTGTGTGCCTGTGTATTTGTTACTGTGTTCTTGTGTATTAGTTGGTGTGTGCCTGTGTGTTAGTTGGTGTGTGCCTGTGTATTAGTTGGTGTGTGCCTGTGTATTAGTTGGTGTGGGCCTGTGTATCAGTTGGTGTGTGCCTGTGTATTAGTTGGTGTGTGCCTGTGTATTTGCTGGTGTGGGCCTGTTTATTTGTTGGTGTGGGCCTGTGTATTAGTTGGTGTGTGTGTACATCTTCCCACATAAAGCACCTCCTTGCTATGGACACTCGCGCGAGTGTTCCAACAGTAGGGAGTCCTGTACACGTGTATATCTCGTGGAGGTTAGTTGTAGTTTACGCACATGAACTTGTGATGTATTTTTAGTATTATTAATTTGTTTTGTGGTGTATTTTTGTATATTTTAACTTGTGATGCATCTACGTTTATTATGTACTGTAGAGGGATACGGGGTTTGGTGGGGACCGCCGAGATTTGAATATGAACTTCGAAAGCCGGGATGGCTTCAACAGCGACAACCGGGATGGTTTCCATGGCAACAACAGTGAAGGTAAAGGTAGTGGCGGTACAAACAACCCGGGCTCGAGTCCAGGCAAGGGGGCACATAGCGGTAGTAATAACAACGGTAGTGCGGCGGGAAGTAGTGATAAGAAAGACGGCGGGGGCGGTTCCGGGGGAACTGGGTCGGCGAGTGGGTATGGATTAGACAGACGCGACAGTGCGTCTTATGCGAGTGCCAAGGATAGCTCCAGTACTAGTGGAACGGGCAAAGGCATCGGCGGGGCCTTGGATCGCAGAGATACGTACGGTGGGATGGGTGGGGCGATGGACAGGCGGGAGCTATTCAGCAGCAACAGCACGGGAAATAATGGGCTTATGATGGATAGCAATAGCAGCACTAGTAGTATGAACACGCACGGGGGGGCGAATCAGGCGGATCACCAGGCCCAAGACGCACTTACGGCGCAGCAACAAATGCAACAGCAACAGCACCAGCACCAGCACCAAAATCCCGGGGCAGGTGTATACGGCGGTCCTATGAATTCGGGGCAAGGTGCAATGGGCCGACTACAGTCACAGCACAGCCGGGGTGTGGCCATGGGGATGGTCCGGGGCGGAGTAGGTATGGGAGTAGGATCTATAAATAGCTACAATGCCATGGGTGGAGATCCATCAATGCAACAACTACAGTACACCAACTCACAGGTGAGTGAATATAGCCGTAAGTGGTTTGGTTTCTTACGTACCTGGGTAGGCACTCGTATGTGGTGCCTATGCATGCTAACTTTGAAGTTATGGACTCTCGATCGGTGTCAGATGACAGGTATCATGAAGAAACGTTGCGTCGTGTATTGCTTGGCATGTATATACAATAGATGATATAATACATGATATTGTACACTATATTATTCATGATATACTACATGATATAATACATGATATTATACATTATATTATACATGATATAATACATGATGTAATACATGATATAATTCATGATATAATACATGATATAATACATGATACTATACGATATAATACATGATATAATACATGATATAATACATAATACTATACATGATATAATACATGATATATACAATGGTATAAAACATAATGTAGTACATGATATACTACATGATACTATACAGGATATTATACATGATATATACAATGGTATAAAACATGATATAGTACATGATATAATACATGATGTAAAACATGATATAATACATAGTATAAAACATAATGTAGTACATGATATACTACATGATACTATACAGGATATTATACATGATACTATACAGGATATTATACATGATATATACAATGGTATAAAACATGATATAGTACATGATATACTACATGATACTATACAGGATATTATACATGATATAATATATCATGTAATACATGATATGCTATAAAACATGATATAGTACATGATATAATATATGATATAATACATGATAAAATACATGATATAGTATGTGATATAATACATGGTATAATACATGATACTATACATGATATAATACAAGATATAATACATGGTATAAAACATAATATACTACATGATATTCTACATGATACTATACATGATATAATACATGTTGTAATACATGATGTAATACATGATATAATACATGATATAATACATGATATACTACAGGATATGATACATGATGTAAAACATAATGTAGTACATGGTATCATACATGATATAATACATGGTATCATACATGATATAATACATGGTATAATACATAGTTTAGTACATGATATAATACATGATATAATACATTCTATGATACATGATTTAATACATGTAACGTGCCTGAGAGTGTTGTATATGTAGATCATGCTTGTGCATAACATTTTACAATATTCGTATACGTACCTGTGTGCCTTGTCATGCATGTGTGTAGCATTTCACAGTGCACGTATCCGTACCTGTGTGTATTTGTATCTGTATAGCATGTACGTGCTGTACATTTGACATTACGTCCATCCATGGCGTGGGATTTGTTCTAGCATTTTTCGTGTGCTGTCGGTGTTGGCTGCATATCTCGCCACTTCCACACGCACACACTTGCGCGTGATTGATTACTTAATATGCACATAACCCTTAACCCTAAACTGTCTTCGCCCTCTGCACCAGCCCAATATAATGGGATCGGGAGGTGCAATGCCCAATTCCCACCTGATGGGTGCACATCGTGGCCAGCAACCGTTGGTCTATCAGACCTCTGGCCCTATGCGCGGCTCAGTGCATGACTCACCTAACCGAAACGGCATGGCTGGGATGGGCCGAGGCCCCGGTGGCAAGCGACCGCCCCAGGGACCAGGTAGGAGAGGGTGCTACATGGGCTTGCTTAGAGGATGCTGCATGAGTTTGCTTGTAGCGTTGGGGTTATGGTTGGGTGGGTGAGAGGGATGGGGATAGGGAGAGTGTGTGTGTGTGCGCGTGTGTGTCTGTGTCTGTATTGGTTGGGTGTGTGTGTACGTGTGTGCTTTGTTGACATGTACCGTTTGCAGTGTGTGAATGTAGCCACTGACACATGTGTGGTTGGGTGAGTGGGTGTGTGTATACGTGTGTGCTTTGTTGACATGTACCGTTTGCAGTGTGTGAAAGCAGCCACTGGCAGGTGTGTGGTTGGGCGAGTGGGTGTGTGTGTGTATACGTATGGGCTTTATTGACATGTACCGTTTGCAGTGTGTAAATGCAGCCACTGGCAGGTGTGTGGTTGGTAGTGTGCGTGGGCCGTCTCATTCGAATGCCTCGTTCTATAGGCATTCAAGCGTAACCATCAGTACCTTATAGGATGAATGGCTGTTGAAATGGGACCCTTCTATTTGTTTGTATTTCTTCGAGTGCACCTACACGCCCTATCACGTAACAGAGATACTCTCGCTTCACATAGTAAGCGATATCTCCATGTGCTGTGACGAGCATTCGTACGGTCTAATCTGAGCTTTCATGCTTACTTACCCTGTAAGCGATCTACCCACCCATCCACACCCACACCCGCGTGTTACCTGATAAGTCCTCATCGCTCCCTTTCCACGCTTTCTTCTTTTATCTCAGGACAAGGCACTACCCCTGCCATGATCGCTCAAGAGCAGCAGAGGTTTCGGCTGGAGGAAGAGATCCAGGCCAGCGGAGCAGCCGACCACTTGGCCGACTGGGGTACCGAAGAGCTGGAGAAGAAGGTAGATGGATTACATCACAATAGATACATAGGGATGACTATAGTTACATTGTGCTATGCAGGTGATATGTATATGTATTGTGTACCGAAGATCTGGAGAAGAAAGTACAGGGATTACGTCACTCTAGATACATAGGGATGACTATAGTTACATTGTGCTATGCGGGTGATATGTGTATATATTGTGTACCGAAGAGCTGGAGAAGAAGATACAGGGATTACGTTACTATAGATACATAGGGATGACTATAGTTACATTGTGCTATGCGGGTGATATGTGTATATATTGTGTACCAAAGAGCTGGAGAAGAAGATACAGGGATTACGTTACTATAGATACATAGGGATGACTATAGTTACATTGTGCTATGCGAGTGATATGTATTATGTACTGAAGAGTTAGAGAATAAGGTAAAGAGATTGCTATAGTTTCATAGGGAGTATCATAGCTACATTATGCTATGCTAGTGATTTGTAATACGTTACCTACTTATCAGATCATTCTGGCCGATTATAGTGCCCAAGTCTTGGATATTATTCTTGTGCTATTGACAGGATTTTTGGCGAAGAAACTAGTGTAGTGACATCGTGCCATGCTAGTGACATGCACTGTGTCGCCTATGTCTTATTTCACGTACTAACTTGCACATATCCTTAATACACGTACTACCTTGCACATATTCTTAATTCACGTACTACCTTGCACACATTCTTAATTCACGCACTACCTTGCACATATTCTTAATTGACTTACTAATCTGCACATATAGTTAGTGTGATAGATATGTCCAAGTGCGTTTGTGTATCAAAACTTTAATCATATCGTTGCGTATGATTTAAAAGCCTTTGTATGTGTACCTCAGTTGTGTACACCCCGCAGGACCGATGCCTTTATATAGCAGAAGGTTGTTGTTTGTTATATTCGAGTCCCTTCTCTCATCTGTCATATACCACTCATCCGCCCCAACGCGTTCAACGTATTTCCAGAGTGAAGAGTGCCGTATGCAGTACAGACAAACGTTTACCAAGGAACGGGAATTAACGGGCAAACTGCATAAGGCATCAGAGAATTACTACGCCGCGCGGCTGGTGTCGGATTGCTGTGATATGTATGTGACGTGAGATGCTCTGCCAGGTGTACACTCAGGGTGAGCCTATCTGACAGTTGTAGTTGTAGTCCACTCGCACGATCATTCCCAGCGCTTGTGGTTATATTAGACGAGGTTACCTACTACGGGTGGTTGATTTGTATATTTCTACTGTTTCGTACCAGCCTCTCATACTTAGTTATTCTGTGTGTGGGTCTATCTAGTATACGCCTGCAAGTCCTGTCAGAGTATTTGGCACTAGAATATGTGGTGTCAGATTCTGTTGTAGCATCTCCACGTGTATGCTCTATGAAATGGTCGGCACAAGCCTCCTGTCCCCAGATAGACGCATGTGCGCAGTTTTTGTTTTCGCATGAAATCTCGCCACACAAACACAATTAATATATATATATATATATATATATATATATATATATGTCAATAAATACATACATTCATACATACATACATACATGCATGGATGGATAGATATGTATGTATGTATATATATATGTGTGTGTGTGTGTTTGTATGTTCATATATATATATATATATATATATATACCCTGGTTTTGGGATTATATCTTGCGTTTGTTTTAGTCCCACTGACATCTGTGCCTAGAGCATCTACCCGGAATACCTACGGGTGACCGAGACACTCCTTTGCTTATCACTCATGTGCAAGGATCGAAACTGTATCAACTCATCCCATACTGGTACTCTGTCTACGTATCAACTCACCCCATACTGGTACTCTCTCTACCCTGTATATGTCGCGCACAGAAGACGCAACGGCTTAGAACAACAAATCAAAGACATCGAGAGCACCGAATTAAGGGCCGTGGGCTAAGCAGTATTTTTGTTATTATTATTTTATATATACTTCGTGAGCGATACACAGTATACCAATTACGAAGCTATGGGACTAGACTAAATAAAAAGGGACTACTCTATCAAGTATGGGGTCAAAGTATGGGTACTAATTACGAGCTATGGAACTAGACTAAATAAAAAGGACTACTCTATCAAGTATGAGGTCAAAGTATGGATACCCATATGAGTATGGAGTTAAAGTTACCTCTTTCCAAAAGTGTATCAAACGCCATAAAATATATTCAGACTCTCTACAGCCAAGCTTGCGAACGAGCCTCCGATGAAACTGCTGGAACGTACGCGCCGGGTGGAGATACGGACCCTCAATCCTCTCGTCTGTAGTTATATATGTGGTCCAATTTTTTCATCTGTACTTATTAAGTCGTTATCGGAATATGTTCTCTCAACAGTCTACATTAGTTGGGGTCGATGGTGCACATTTCGGATATTGCCTGCTAAGGCGCCTGCGTGCGATACACAAACGCTCACTGCACAGACACTGCTTTCATTATTGAAAAGTACGGACGGACCCATTAAATCGGAATCCAAGCGAGTCTACAATTTTGAATTGCTGAGAAACATAGCTTCAAAAGATATAGCTGAGATTATATATAGCTTACAAAATAGAGCTGAGACATATAGCTTCACAAGGTATAGCTGAGATATATAGCTACACAAGATAGAGCTGAGATATATAGCCTCACAGGATAGAGTAGCTTCACGTCCAGTAAAATCTACGTTGTGCAGATATTTCTAATATTTAGCGTACGTATAAAACAAGTATTCTAAAAACGCGCTCTCAATCCTGTGTGCTTCACACGTTCACAAATACTTTCGCTTCCACATTCGTTTCTGCTACGCAATTCTGAATTCAAGACTCCAAACTTTCCAATTTATTACAATACATAGAAAGACTGTGAGTGCGAGAGTGTACACTGTGGTATTACATGACCCCAAGTGACCTATCAGAGTAACTGCTATGTAACACAGGCCCTCTACTGGAAATTGTTAATTGTCGCTGGATGATTATGAAATATAGATTCTTGAGTGAAAACAAATCCGAGACAATTCCAGTCTCCACTCTCCAGCGGGCCATTGGCATTTGGCAGCTTTAATTTTGCTGTTGTTTTTTTGTTTCTAAATAGTTGTTTTTTTTGTTTTTTACAGATTTTGAAGACAACGGGGCGTCGGCCGTCGGGGCACCAAAAAAATAAAGCGTAGGGCCGTAGGCTAAACCGGGCCAAAATGAAACAAGCTTACTAATTCCTCAAGGCAAAATCCATTCAAATCCTTATCACCTGTCATAATCTACGCAATATTTTATTCTGACGAATGACATCTCGAATGTGTAGATAAAAAGGATCTTGGAGTTGGGAGTTGCCTTGAAAGCTAAACGGCTTGGTATTTAGTAAAGGTATGTATCTCCGTATCTGGTACAAAAAATATCCAAGTATCGACTACTTTAACTTCTTGGTATTTTATTTTCAAGCTGGGGTGTGCGTATAAATAGCCTGCATATGGTGAGACTTGAAATTCATACACACAGCAAACAATACTACGAGAACGAAAATAACAAATCATCAAAACACATAATGACGGTCGTCTATGGACTTTACTGGGTTTGCCACCAAACCCATCAACGCCAGCCTGTTTCGCTTTCGCGCGTGACAGTCACCGCCAATATTGTCGATATGGCCGCGCAAGTACAAGTTACTCAACATTACAATCCACCTGCAAAAACCTCTTGTGATAGCGAGTTTGTATACACTTTTCCTCTGGACAATAAGGCGGCCGTATGTGGCTTTAAACTGGTTGTGGATGCTCGAGAAATAGAAGGCATCGTGAAGGAGAAGGCTGAGGCAAAGAAGGACTATGAGCAAGCGATGGAGCAGGGCAAGACAGCAGCGCTCATGGAAGAATCCCAAGCCGATATCTTCTCAATCAGTCTGGGGAACATATCTTCGGGTGCGAAGGAGATTAGGACAACAATTACCCATTTAGTGGAGTTGAAAATGGATTTGGACGATATCCGGTTCTTTCTGCCCACTCATATCGGGGCTCGCTATACACCACCTGGAACAGTACCGGTGGCTATAAACGATGCCGCCGTAGCGCCCATCACACTGAAACTTGACTGGAATATGCCGTTTGCAATCGCTTCCTTTAACTCTCCGACACATGCTTCAATGGTATGGACGCATATTGATTCCACCCACGTATGTGCAACGGTAGAATCAATAACGCATGGCGATATTGTGGTGTTGTGTCGACCAGAGAAGCCACACGAGGCACGAGCCTGTCTTGAGAAGAGCGAAGATGGCAACCGTGTACTAATGGTCACCTTTGTGCCTAAACTGGAACTCGAAGAACAGAAATGTGAATTTGTGTTTGTCATCGATCGCAGTGGTTCAATGAGCGGTTCACAAATTGACGATGCCAGGACAGCTTTAAAGTTGTTCCTTCGCTCACTTCCCGAAGATTGCTATATCAATGTAGTAGGATTTGGATCAAGATACGACGTGCTCTTTGAGAATAAATCCGAAAGGTACTCGGATACTTCCCTGAAACAAGCTTCCGCGTACGCATCGCGAATGTCTGCGAACTTCGGCGGAACAGAAATTGTTGCACCACTCAAACACATCTACGACAATCTTGCTCCTATCAAAGGCTACGCCCGTCAGCTATTCGTTCTTACCGACGGTCAAGTTAGCAATACAGAAGAAGTCATAGCAAAGGTACGTGAGCAGAGCACTATGAACTCATTGACCCGCATGTTCACCCTAGGGATCGGGCTCGGTGTTAGTCATAATCTCGTCGATGGAATGGCACGAGCGGGCAACGGTACAGCCGCATATGTTACAAACTCGGATCTTTTAGCTGCTACTATTATCAAGCAGCTGAAGGCGTCACATGCCCCTGCCATTAATAACATTGCAATAGACTGGTTGGAGGGTAAAGAGAAGGCACATGCGAGCGGGCGTCGCGGAAGTGGTGATATAGTTAAGAAGACAAAAACTTTGCTCGGGTACATTACACCGTCTAAACGATCGACTAACACCTATCCAGCAAGTCCCCGGAAGCAAACCCCATATGTATGTCAACCTATATTCGACGGAGACCGCTTCTTGGCGTACTACTTCCTAAGTAAGGACGATCCGACCCCTAAAAAGGTAACTATACACGCTAGTATCCCTGGTGTTGGTGATCGCGAGGAGCTGACCGAGACTGTACTGCCCATCCTCCAGGATAACGTTTATGAAGGCACACAGATCATGCACACTCTTGCCGCTCGGTCTATGATACAGGACCTGGAAGATAGTAAAAGTTACCCTGGCATCAATAGCCATCCAGCGAGTGCAAAGGCCGAAATAATAGATTTGGGTATCAAGTATAACCTGGTTTCAAAGTATACAAGCTATTTTGCAGTGGATCATTCTTCGGCGAAAGAGCATATACATAAGCCATGCAGATACACTCCGGCACCGATAGACCTGGGCGAAAGTATCCTGCGCAAAAATTCGGAAAACATGTGCTTCAGAGCGGTCCCGAGAAGTCGCTTGGGACCTCCACCCCTGCAGTGTGCACCCGGTGGCCCGAATCAACTCTTTGGGGGGGGCTTTACGATGTCTAAGTGTACCGCACCGCCTCCACCTCCCAGTGGAACCGGCGCGTTCATGTGCGCCCCTAAACCTGCACCTCTCAAAGGCGGTTTTGGGTGTGCACCTGCCCCGTCTGCTTTGGGTGGAGGATCGATTTCACCGTTTGTTGGCTTGGAGAAGTCAGGGTTTGGGTGTGCACCTGCCCCGTCTGCTGGGGGTGGAGGATCGATTTCACTGTTTGGAGGCTTGCAGAAGTCAAAGAAAAGTGCAAAGAAGTCAAAGAAAAGTGCCAGTGGCCGGGGTCTTATGTTCAATAGTATGGACGCGTGTACGCGTATGTCATCTGCCGAACCAGTACCAATTGATAGTGCGCCCGGGTTGTCAAGGCGACGGGATGTGTTCAATGACGGCGGTAGCAGCGATGAAGACGACAACTGGAATGAGGATTTGGAAGGAGAACAAGAAGAGGCGCCGAGGCTCCAGCAGTCCACGGCGTTGCAAGTCATGACACCCCGGGAGAAGATGACACAGCTCATTCAGCTGCAATCTTTCGATGGCTCGTTCGTGCTGACAAGTGCCTTGCTGGGCCTAGTGGGTGTGGATCGAGCGACCCTCGACACAGTGCTGCAGAAAATGTCCCTGACAAGCACGCCTGACAACGTGCTGGGTACTACGGTTGCGATTATGTTGATGGAGGATGAGCTGGGGGGTTTGAGTGAGTTGCAGCTGGTGTGCTCGAAAGCACACCGCTGGCTGGCTGCACAGTGCAAGAATGCCAAGGAAGTCATGTCCGCGGTCAAGTCCACAGTGCAGTCGATGTCCTGGAGGCATTAGGCCATACACTACTGGATACATGTATAAATATATATATATACGTTCTCGACTGCAATGGTATGGTTCTGATAAAGACACTCATTTTTGTGTACAGATATGTGTAGTTGTCGAGCTTGGTGCTCCCATCGGCTGATACAGGACACAAGGGAATCGATTGCACTTTTTTTAAATAAAGTAATCATACACAGTAACAAGGTCAATGGTAAATATCCTCGAGAAAGGTAGTACACACGCCAACCTTAACTCTGAAACTAATACCTAAATGTTCATAGAGCTTGATAGCCAACTGCACGTTCAGTATTGGCAGTATCCGCAAGGATTTTCAGGAAGCGCAGCATCGTGTAAAGAGGGTTAAATTGAAACGTACTTTACAATAGTGATGAACCATTTAACCAATAACTGCACAGAATACTTAGTACAAGCTTGCAGTCCTATTTATTGATTGGGACATCGTTACCTCTGAGTTCATATCGTGTATGTTGTCCATCATATCCGCTCTTTGTGGAGATATCGATTGCTAAACAAACTTGTGAAGCACAGCTATTTTTCCCGTACGCAGTAATACGTAATAGTACGTAATATATATATATATATATATATATAGTGCTCAACATGCACTGATACACTGGCTATCGGGACTACTGCTTTGACTACCGCCCCAGTGCGAAACTTCGGGGAACATCGCATTTAAGTTTTTCAAATACTTCCTCGCCTCAATATCATCTCGATCAAAACTAGCGACCAACTCATCAAGTCCAATGCGAGGCCCTGCACACGGGCCCTCAAGGCCCTGTCCCCGTGTGTCCTCTTCCATTGCCCCGGCCCCAATTTCTGGTGCAGGTGCCGTGGGCTGTGTCAGTGTGTCCGCTTCCACTCCGAACAAACCATCCGGGGTTATACTATTATCCTCAGCTATCAGTAAGGCTTCGGGAAACATGGCATCGAGGTTGTCCAAGTACTTCTTCGCCTCGGCGTTGTCTCGGCTGAACTCAGCCATTGCTGCATCCAGGCTGGGTTGTGCGTATTGTACTTGCGCTGCCTGTTCCGCCTCATCCCCCTCGAGAGCTTGTGTCTGCCAATAGGGTTCGTTCACACGTGCCTGTTCAGTGGTATGTTGGTCGACGTAGTCATCATACGCGCACTGTTTGGCAGTCGTCACCAGCTGCGTCAGAGAACGCGTGAGCTCACCCGCCGCGCGTGACAGCGCTGTAGGCGGGGTGGATTCAGTACCGAACCTTGTATCTGTACTCGTACTCGTACGTCGTTGGTCCTGTGTCTGTGTGTCCGTGTGCATCGGTGTACGTACACCTCCGCCTCCATCCCCTCCACCATAGCTTCGCGTTATTTCCGTATACACCCTGGCCAGTCCCTCACTCATCACCGCACTGAACACACCCGCTAACACTTCAGTCATCTCTACCTGCTGAGGTCCATGTGCGCGTGTCTTACCACTGGCCGCTGCTGTGAGCGATGACACATGCCTCTGCAGTGTACATGCGAGCACGGTGTGTGCAGGGCTTTGCTTCAGCTGCATTGCGTACTGTCCTAAACAGTCCAGTAGAGCGTCATCGCCACACCGGTTCTGTCCGTCATCTGCAGGTGCAGGGCCGGTGCGGCCCTGCTTGACCTCGGTTAGACGCATGCTGTGGAGGGCTGTTTCGCAGGCCTTTCTATCCAGGCGTGTGCGCAGGTGGCACTCGGAGTCTGTGCATACACCTGCTAAGGTGTGTGTGTTTGTAGTGGTGCGGTTGCGTTTGCTTCTGGTCTGCGGACAGACAGCGGAGGTGTGTACGGCAGCGGCGACATCAATGCGGTCTATGGTATTGTTGTACAGTGCAACAGCCTATTTGTGGGTAGGCAACAATGGCGATAGGCTTAGGTCTTAACCCGTGGTTTGTGATTGAGGTGCGATAAAGTGGACCAATTGAGGATGGACTGTTACTAGTGCAAAAGCAATGGGTGGCAAGCGGGAACAGTATAGGTTGAGCTAACTAACAGCTATTTGCGACCGATGTGGGGTGAAGTGGACTTAATAAGACGGCACTCAGGCTAGTGTCTGTTGTCAGGAAGGTATGATGGTATAAGCTCAGCCTACGAATATTTGCAAAGTGGGCCAAACAAGAATGCCCACAGACTAGTGTTGTAGAGATACAATCTCGGCCCCAGAACTAGCCAACCATCCTCGAACGGGTGACAAATGCACCTGAGCACATACACCCTACAACTTGCCATCCACAAAGGCATATCTCCCGTGTGTGCCCAGCGCCCCAATGCTCTAATAAAAGTAGCGTACCTGAGCCAGCAGATCGACCAACGTATCATACGGCATGCGGTACGCACCGGCCCCTTTGAGATTGGACAGGA
>LUCW03000847.1:0-20000 GCA_001586965.3 Sphaeroforma sirkka | reverse complement strand
TTTATATACAACGTGTGTATGTTAATATGGGTGGGTGTGTTTATATACAACGTGTGTATGTTTAGATGGGTGGGTGTGTTTATATACAACGTGTGCATCTTTATATGGGTGTATGTAAAGTTGTCCGATTGAGATTGAAGTGGTGTGCGACTAGATTGTACCAGCGAAACACTCAGGACTTCTCTGGTCCGACGTCATCAAGTGTGGACCCGAACCCGAATCATCGGACAGGACTGAATTTGTCCTAAGGCATATCACGCATAAGCCTCGGTATTTTATTGGCTAGATACGATCACTTGCGAAACAGCACAACCCACCCACGGTCTAATTAATAGTCTACATACCAGGCACAAACATCACCATACAATCTACATATAACTATACCATACACTCTACACCTACCTGTACCATACACTCTACACTTACCTGTACCATACACTCTACACATACCTGTACCATACACTCTACACATACCCGTTTCAGTGGCTGTGGTGGTGTTGGCTGTGTTGTCCAATGCTGGCGGTGCAATCGCAAATGCGAACGCCCCCGTGTTCTTATCACCGTCTGAACCAAACGCTTTCGGCTCGGGTTTTATATCCGTGCTAAACGCGTTCGTCCCGGTATTCGAACCAAACGCTTTCGACTCGGGTTTTATATCCGCACCAAACGCGTTCGTCCCGGTATTCGAACCAAACGCTTTCGGCTCGTGTTTTATATCCGCACAAAACGCGTTCGTCCCGGTATTCCAACCAAAGGCCGTGGCCATTGGCTGGGTTGCTGCAGTACTCCCAGCGCCGAATGCGGTTTGACTGAACGCACCGCCACTGCCTGTCCCAAATGCAGTGGGCCCAGTGGCGGTGGGCCCAGTGGAGGTGGGCCCAGTGGAGGTGGTCCCAGTGGCGTTTACCTCCACACTGCTACCAAACGGACCTGCCGTTTTACCAAGCTGTTTAGTATCGGAGAAGGCATGGGCGCCAAACGCCGACCCGTTTGCACTCGCGTCTTGCTTAAAGGGTGACCCAAACGCCGTGGCGCCAGAAACAGCGCGAGCGTCGTGAACGGCGCCAAACGCGGATACGCGCTCGCCTGTTTCTCGGTTCCCTGAGTTCTCCACCCCGCCTCCAAAGGCGCTACCTACAGCTGGTTTTGGCTGTGATGCCCCGGTCTCGGTGATAAGTATATCCCGCTTCATCCCGCTATTGCCAAATGCAGCGGGCTGTGACAGTTGGGCCGGTTCGGTACTTCGGAGGAACTGATCGGCACGCCGTGAGACGGCTTGTCTGTGCTGCGTGGCTACTTCATCCGTATCCGTAAAGCTATTCATAATTGGAGTTGTGTCTGGAATGTCCGGAACTTGGCCATCGGTGACTGCGTTGCTTACATGTGTGTGTGCATTCTGCGTACGAGACAAATGGTTATATGTTGATGAAAGCCGTGAGTGTATAGTATAACGAATAAATCTGCGTATATATGCATATATATATATATATATATATATATATATATATATATATATATATATATATATATATATATATATATATATATATATATATATATATATATATATATATATATATATATATATATATATATATATATATATATATATATATATATGTGTGCGTGTGTGTGTCAGAGAGAGAGAGAGTGTGTGTGTGTGTGTGTGTATGTGTGTGTGTGTGTGTGTGTGTGTGTGTGTGTGTGTGTGTGTGTGTGTGTGTGTGTGAGTGAGTGAGTGAGTGTGTGTGTGTGTTGTCTATTCTGTATATACACTCGCTGAGCTGGAAAATCAACCCTACTGCAGATCAACAGTAATAAAGAGTCCCGAATCGACTCAATAGGCAGCCATACGAACCAAAGCCACAAGAACACAACTCAGAAAAGACAACTACATATTCAGACATTCGCTGGTGACATTAACTTACGTATGGGGCATGGTCGTACTTGCAGAGTTTGTTGGTGATCAAATCCATCGGCTTCAACGTCACCTGTCCGTCGGACTTAAACGAGATCTTTTGGCCCTTACTGGTCCCACCCTCTTTCAGATACACGCTGAGTACGTCTTCCTGCACGACCACTCCACCTGTTGTTGACCGATATGTGCGGATGGTGTATAAACGTATGCACTTCATGTCGTTCAAGATACGTGAATGGATATATATACATATATATATATATATATATATATATATATATATATATATATATATATATATATATATATATATATATATATATATATATATATATAACAGCGCACGTGGTATATATATGTAGAATAGCGGTGGTGGCAGCTACGTGAACGGAAGTACAGTGTCGACCATTGTCTATAGACACATGTGAGCACAAAATCTTAGCCACTATCTTATACTCTAAACAGCCACACGAAAAACCCTTCAGATGCCAATTGGCGTATCTCTTCCCAAAGTAGACCGGATACCCTCTATACCACTGAACCTTCTCTCCTTAAACGTACACACCACGCAATCCGTTTAAAATATACGTTTACAGCAATAAGCCCTTTCCCGTCAGAAGTACCCGACACTCAATCCGTTCCTACTATACGTATACAACAAGAAATTCTTTCCCTTTAGAAGTACACAACACTAACCCTCTTCCCATTAGACAGACACCACACTACACGCAGTCACACACACCGACCAACAGCACAAACACACACACACACACCTTCATTACGCGCCAATGTCTCGGCGTGGACCGATAGCCCGTGGTTCTCAACAAAGGCCTGTGCGTCGACTTGTGAGTTGAACTTCATCGTGCGCACGAGATCAGCCAGAGGTATCTTGCCATCGCCAAAACTGCCGTGAATGACTGAGGAGGGGTCAAGGGATGAGTGTGAGACGTCAGTGGGAGGGCATAACACGACACTACACTACACTACACTACACTACACTACACGTCGTTGGACAGCGAGAGATTGGGTGCAAATCAGCCCCTTTCAGTTAAAACAGGTCCAGGGGCCCGCCCGCGAGTTTTAGGGAGTTGAGTCTGTGGTTTGTGTACGTTAAGCCGCACATCCCAACAACTGTTGGCGTCAGTCACTAACACCTGAACGTTTACACTCTACGCAACGAGGACAGCGAACGATGCATATATACCGCAGTTTGATTGTGCTCGTATGTGCGTGTGTGTGTGAGCGTGATGCAAGTGCGCGTGTGCGTGTGTGTGCGTGTCCTGCTGGATGCCTGCATACGTGAACTCCGAATGAGTGCGTTTCTGCACGTACACATATATGGGTTCACAAACACATAATCATTTGATATGCCGTACTGTGCCCCGAGATTGAGAAGTCTCGCTCACAGGGATGTGGGGGCGTACACTGAGACGCCAATGAACATCAGAGAACACAACCGCATATCAATCACACGCACTGGCAGCCATACCTTCATAGGTCACCCGCACTGATAGATAGTTACATACACATACACCTTCACTATCTCTTCGTAGCCTAAGATAGCTATATACACCTTCACTACCTCGTGGTAGCATAGGGATGAAATTCTCTTACGATGGCGTAATGACACACACACACTGTGTGAATGCACAAAACAGCCACGAGCCACGTGGCCACACGTCCTGTCCGAAAGGTGAGGGAGCACACACATGTACACAGGCCTTTGTCTTCACGCACACATGATAGTCTCTCGTTGCCATAGTAACCACTGAACAATCCCACCGGGTGCTACACGCGCGAGAGTGGTCCAACTACGCACATACTTATGCACGTACATCTCAAGCTACATATACGGCATCGCTTGCAGACGCTGCCCTTTCAGCCACACACACACACGCACACACTTATACACATACATCTCACGCTACATATACGACATCCCTTGCAGACGCTGCCCCTTTCAGCCACACACGTACACGGACACGCTCGCGCAATGTAGGTACAATGTAGGTACAATGTAGGTACAATGTAGGTACAATGTGGGTACAATGTAGGTACAATGTAGGTACAATGTGGGTACAATGTAAGTACAATGTAGGTACCTTTCAGACCGAGGCTGCGCACGTGGTCGATGATGGGGTGCAGCGCACATAGTGTTATGTAATCTGCCTCACCACACAGCCGGAAGAAGCCGTAGTAGTCGTAGTTCCTGCGCGCGCGAGCGAGAGAGAGAAGGTAGGGTGGTATTAGCAAACCTTATAATGAAGTGTAGCGTTCATGCTCGACCTTTTGGTATGGGTGGTCGGACAAAGGGTTTTAAACATGTGGAGATATCAGATGTCGACGAACTTCCATTACATCGAGCCCAACATCACAACTCAATCTTTACTACCCAGAACCTCAGTACAGTATCTACCATCAGAACATTGAATAACGTTGCACCGACAAATATAGATGAAGCATGCACCCCCGGCACACCACGGGAATTCAATGAAGTATATATCTATGGCTGAGGTAATCATATTCAACCACAGAGTATCTATCAATGACTGAGGTAATCAGATTCAACCACAGAGTATCTATCAATGACTAAGGTAATCATATACAACCACAGAGTATCTATCTATGACTAAGATATTCATATCCATTCACAAGGCGTCAATGAAGTATCTATCAATGGCTGAGGCAATCATATTCAACCACAGAAAATCTATCTATGACTGAGGTAATCATATTCAACCACAGAGTATCTATCAATGACTGAGATATTCATATCCATTCACAGGGCGTCAATGAAGTATCTATCAATGGCTGAGGTAATCACATTCAACCACAGAGTATCTATCAATGGCTGAGGTAATCACATTCAACCACAGAGTATCTATCTATGACTGAGGCAATCATATTCAACCACAGAGTATCTATCAATGACTGAGGTAATCACATTCAACCACAGAGTATCTATCAATGACTGAGATATTCATATCCATTCACAGGGCGTCAATGAAGTATCTACTAATGAATGAGGTAATCACATTCAGCCACAGAGTAACTAACAATGACTGAGATATTCATATTCAACCACAGAGTATCTATCAATGACTAAGATATTCATGCCCATTCACAGGGCGTCAATGAAGTTTCTATCAATGGCTGAGGTAATCATACCCATGGACTGCACTCTCCATTGATACACACCTGACAGCACAGCTGATGCGAATGGCTAGCTCCACCTCTGGCGTAAACCGCACAAACTGCGGCATGGTATTCGTGTCGAATGCACTCAGCATCTCTGTGTGGTTTAACGGGTGTTTGAAGTAGACGAGTTACCAAAGCCGATAGCGGCATCAGGATAATTGTATGCTGAGATAGAGGGCACATACGGATATGTCAATAGTGCAGAACAGAGTGTCAATGCGTTTGGAGTATTCAGAGGCAAAGGCTGCCGACGACTACTTCATAGAGAACATGCACTTTGAACGCAAATAAAAACGTTGCTCACCAAATGTTTTGTGTGTGAGAGAGATGATGGGGGGTATATACTGTCCGTTTTTTATACATACATGTAAAAGTGTCTGTACTATGAATATATTTATCTCTATGTCAAGCCGGCACGAAGTTGTCATGATTCGCTAATACACGCTCGCTCAACTACACACACTTGTGGATGGGACGAACTCTGACCAGGACAAGTGCCGCACTAAAGCATTTAATACACAGACACACACTTCAGATAGCAAATATCAAGTGCACATGTCATGCGAAGTTCAACATCATCTAAAACAAGACAATATACTAGTGTGTGAATTGAGAGTATATACATTATATGAGCGCATATATATATATATTATACTACATGTTACTGTATTTAAACCTTGTTAAGTTATATGCTTGGAATATGTATTGTGGACTAGGTTTCTTTAGCCTGATTCGGTTTACTTGGGTTTGGGTTGGTTTGGTTTGATTTGTTTGGGTCGGGTTGGCTTGATTTGTTTGGGTTGGGTTAATTTGGAGTAGTTAGTGTTTGTTTGTTATGGGTCGGGTTGGTTTTAGTTCGTTTGGTTTGTGTTGGGTTGATTTGGTTTGATTTGGTTTGGTTTGGGTTGGGTAGGGTTGCGTTGGGTTGGGTTGGGTTGGGTTGGATCGGGTTGGGTTGGGTCAGGTTGGATCGGTTCAGGTCACTTACTGCCAGTGCTCCAGTCGATGATACTTAGCAGGATCAGCACGCTTTGCATCTGTGGTTCGTACTGTGACACACACGTATTGATACTATGCAATCCACGGTAGTTATCGTACGCTGCCGTGAGAGACATCAGCGCCTTCCGCATCTCGTCCCAGTTGTGCTTGAACTCAAAGTTGCCCGAGCCAGAAAGTACCGCACTGCCATGCAGGTGGAAGCGGACGATGCTCTCGTAGATGCGCATGGCGCGAGTGTCCTCCAGGATTTGCTGGGACATGTCCTATCCGGGATTGATGGTAGAACACGTACAAGATGTAGATGGTTGAGGTGGTTGGTTTTAATTTTAAGTTTAAGTTTAAGTTTGGCAGTCATGTGAACGTACAAGATGTAGATGGTTGAGGTGGTTGATTTAAGTTTAAGTTTAATTTTGGCAGTCATGTGAACATACAAGATGTAGATAGTTGAGGTGGTTGGTTTAAGTTTAAGTTTAAGTTTAAGTTTGGCAGTCATGTGAACGTACAAGATGTAGATGGCTAAGATGGTTGGTTTAAGTTTAAGTTGAAGTTGAAGTTTGGCAGTCATGTGAACGTACAAGATGTAGATGGATAGGGTGATTGGTTCAAGTTTACGTTTAAGTTTGGCAGTCATGTGAAGTAGTTTTGTTGGACGAGTATACTCAACTAGGTAGGTACATCAGACCCGCAGTAAAATTTAGTATCAAGCAGTGAAACTACTGGACGGTCACGCAGGCCTACACAATTATCCTACCTCGTAATGTGTATACATACATCTGAGCCGGAGATTGAGCCGAAAACCATACACTCACAGATGATATTAAAACTCGTTGGTTCGATGAAGTGTGCTTAACGGACAGTTCGTACAACACACTGAACAAAGCCACAGGTACACCGATGTACACGTACCTTAACACTACTCGGCATCTCTAGACACACCAAGGGGTCCAGAGAGAAACACACTATACTTGCGGACAGGAGCGAAAGACACATTGGCAATGGTACGATCGTGTCTCAGGAACATACACAGAAACTGAAGCAACACACAACTGAACTCATACGCCGGGACACCGTCAGATTACCCGCATCGCTTCACGAATGCGTGTGTCAATCTGCATGTGTACGTACAATTACAGCAACTAATAACCAGTCCACACAGTGCGTTACAAAGCCTTATTGTGTCGTACTGCAACATACCACGCGGATGGCGCGGAATCGATCATTGACGAACTGGAAGCTGGTAGAGAGACTGATAGTCTGCGAAAAAGAACAGGAGACGCCATTGAGGTCAGCAAAAGAAGGTGTGCCCACGTGAAGTTAAGCTGTGGCGTTGTGGGCATGCTGATATACACGTGCAGGATGGGAAGCAGGTGGAAGGTGGCAGGAGGTGTATGTGACGTACTGCTCCGCGGCGTGTCTGAGGGGTCCCAATGAATGATTTAGTGTACAGGTGTATAAGGGAGGGCATACATGCGTAACTACAATGGCAGCTCAGGAAGGTCTCCTGAGGCGGTATGGATTGCAACTACTCCATACGGTATGTGGGCGAGTATGTAATGAACATGGGGTAGAGTGTCACCTTACTACAAATGGTGATGGAATCTCAACGCTACTATAAATGGTGCTAAAAACTTAACGTTACTATAAATGGCGATAAAAACCTAAAAACCCAACGTTACTATTAATGGTGCTAGACCTCAACGCTACAATAAATAGTGATAAACTCAACGTGCTATGCACTTCCTCAGAATGCCCTCAGCAGGCGAGTTTAGCCAAAATACCACCAAGAAGCAAACAGCCCAATGGAACGGCTTGATACTACAGGCATGTATCCCACCGCACATCAGGATGAGACTGGGCACACGCACGTGACAGTTGACGATAGCCCTTGAGCGCATGTTCGTGTACCATGCTACGAAGAGTATATACACAAGGCTGTGTTGTGACACGTGGAGATCCACTCGGGATATATGCCAGTGAAAATGACATGTGGTAGTATTCAGATAGCACGAACTGCGCTCCATAAAACGGATTCGGGATTCCATCGTGTATTGACTGAAATCCCACACACTATTTGCGTTAATCCGTAACATACATCAATACACAGAAACCATAGAACCAACTCATGAGGTGTATAAGATAGACACAGGCGTGCCTAGGAATGAGGAAACCACACCTTATCGTCCAAAATCACGGACGCGATGTAGTCAAGAGTCTTCTCCAGTGCGGCGGGTGTTCTGATTTCATTCGGCAGAAATTCGTGTTCGGTTGGCGCTGAGCGACGGAACTTTTTAATCGCTTTGTGGTGGTCACATACTGCTTGGGTGGATAGATGAGGGGGGTATGGTAGCGAGTGAGAGGGGGGTATGGTATTGAGTGTTTCAGCTGTGATAGTACTTGAGTCCAGACACATAGCACAGTCTCACCAAGACCCCCACCCTCCTCCCCCCGCGTACTGGGTACTGGGATGCTTCGTCTATACTATTAACAGACATGCTTGTGGTCGTGCCAATACCCTCGCAGTGATCAAGAGTGTATGCACATATGCAGGCAACATAGAAACATAGAGGGTCTAGCTGTGCATGAAGTCGGGTGATAAGACGGTTAACTACTGGAAAACAGAACCTCATATCAACACAGAAACGGCTCACTTGCAGTAGCAACATCGTAGCAAAACAACAGAAGCGTTCCGTTCCGGAGACTTGTATAGGCTAATGGCTACATAGTCACTTCAAACCTAACTTTGAGGTAGAATTGGCATAGCATACCAAAATCAGCAGAAAAAGAGTTTTATATATATATATATATTTGTCTGTATATGTATATATATATATATATATATATATATATATATATATATATATATATATATATATATATATAACATAAACATGCGTGTGTGTGTGTGTGTGTGTGTGTGTGTGTGTGTATGTGTCCGTGTGTGCGGCTGTGTCTGTGTCTGTGTGTGTACAGATACATATGTGTACACACACACGTACACAGTCAATCACTTCCCAATACAAGCGACCACACTCGACGTATCATCAACTAACACCCTACCTGCACCACCATTGTTTCGTACGGTGTTGGGCTCTCGCTCAAACGGGTCCAACTCCAGATTGACTTCCCTCGAATAGCGTTCCAGTTCAGGGCACATGTCCTCACACGCAGGCACAATGACCCCGATGCGGCGGCCTTGTTTGGCCCGCAAATCATCGTTGCGTTTCTCAAGAATCTATGAGTGGACCGTATGTGAATCACAGGATATTCGTTTGATTAGGCTAATATATATATATATATATATATATATATATATATATATATATATATATATATATATATATATATATATATATATATATATATATATATATATATATATATATATATATATATATATATATATATATATATATATATATATATATATATATATATATATATATATACATATATACATACATACATACATACATGCCATACATACATACATACATACATACATTACATGCATGCACATACATACATACATACACATACATGCATGCGTACGTGCATACGTGCATGCGTGCGTACATACGTACGTACTGCATGCACGTGCATGCATTACGTACATACGTACATACGTACATACATATGCGTACGTGCATACGTGCGTACATGCGTGCATACATGCATGCATGCATGCATACATACATATACATGCATTGCGTACATACATACGTACGTACATACATGCGTACGCGTACATTGCATGCATACGTACGTACATACGTACACGCATGCGCACACGTACATACATACATACGTACATACGTACGTACATTGCATACATACATACATATATATATAAACATACATACATACATACATATATATATATATATATATATATATGTATATAATGTATGTATGTATGTAAGCCTAAAAGCTGCCATCAGAAATCAGCGTTCATCAGCGTATGGATAAGCTGGGTATACCTAGAGGTGGTGTCATCGAACAGTCCACAAATAGCCCTGACTCAACACTCACGTTTCCCCACACAGCCACTGAACATAGTCAAATGCCGCTACACTAACCCCCATACAATACCAACCAGTAGAACACACACACCGACAACCCCGCACACCTACAACCAGCCCATACCCCCACAACACCGCACCTTCTTCCGTTCCGTCACAGTCTGATCGCTCGCATTGAAGCGTTGGCTGCGTAGGTCGTCTGCGTCCAGTCGCTTGCCATCGTTCATCTGTATGAGCTTCTCCATAGTGGATGTGCCAGCCTTCTTTGACTCGCCCTCTGCCGATACATCCGTACCCACCCCCGGTCCCTGTGGTGCAGGTGCAGGTGCAGGTACAGGTGCAGGTGCAGGGCCCAATCTCGAACGTAGCGATGCACCAATGGCCTGACCCCCAAATGCGGTGTTGCTATGGTTACTGTCTGTGCTCGCCTTCCTCTTCTCTTCACTAACATTCCCCGTATCCTGGGTGAAAGCCCGTGGCCCCACATTTCCAGCAGTACTGGTATCCGTATGAAACGCGCGTGGTACATTTCCGGAGTCAGCCATAGCTCCGTCTGTGTCCCCTGCAGGCTCTCCAGTGACAATAGAAGTAGGTGCGGTATTGTTGTTGAACGTCATGGTCATGTTACCACGTCGATCGTGCGTTGCTGCTGTGCCGGCTTTGCCAAAAGTAGGTTGTCGCCTGCCATCCTCCGTACTATCTTTAACCTCTATAGCATGTGCACTCGTATATCCGTCGGTAGGATCAGACACGTCGGTATTGAATGCAGCTGCTGTGGTTGTGTGAGCTCTATCAGTGCCTCTGCTTGCTTGCGCACCTTGTATATTAGTGGGTTTGTTGTTGAATGTCTTCGTCATGTTACCTCGCCGATCGCGTGTTGCAGTCGTACTGCCGTTACCAAAGGAAGGCGCTTCCCAAGTCCCTACAGTATTCCCATTTGTGTGTATGCTATTGCTATTGTTGGGGGTGGCTAACCCAACCAATTGGGTCTGTGGCTGTGGCTGTGACACCGGAGCACTTGTACGCAGATTGTTGTTGGTAGATGCGATCTTGTTATGGGTAATATTGTTGTTGGTATTGGTATTGCTACTGGTATTGAATGTCATGGTCATATTACCCCGCCTGTCGCGCGTCGCAGCTGTATGTGCAGTACCAAACGAAGGCTCTGCCCGGCCCTTGTCCGTGCTATCACCCATCTGCGTGTCACTGTCTGAGAATTGCACTGCCCCTCCACCAAAGGCCTGTGTATGTGCACCTACAATCTGGCTATTCGCAATTGCATTAGTATGCGTGGAGTGGGTATTGAACGTCATCGTCATGTTGCCATTGTGATCGCGCGTGGCAGCAGTGCTACCAGTGTTAGTGTTAGTGTTAGTGTTAGGAGGGGCCACGCTCCAGCCCTCCTCAGTGGTCTCTTCCATGTCCATGTTGACGCTGCTGTTGCTACTGTAGCTGCCGCAATTCTTGCTGGAAAATAGGCTGGGATTAGAGTTAAGAATGCGTGCAGAAATAGTGTGTCTATTTACTATACAAAGAAGATGATGGTCATAGTACTAGGAAATCCTGAGTCTACTAGTCGATAGCTCTACTTCAGGCTGTCGATAGCTCTACTTCAGGCTGTCGATACTTGCAAAGGACCATGGATATTTATTATTTACCGGAGAATGTACATATTTATTATATACAAAAAAAGGATAGATATGTACATCTTATGCATGTAGAGCTTGATTGGAGGGCCGGCATATTCAACTCCCCAGTCTCATTTTAAAATAAATATTCACTCACAGATATGTGGCGTCCAGATACACACGAATATGGACACTTTTTACATCATACATGCAACTATCACGCGGTATTAAATGTCTGACAATTGAACAACAATATTTCCAGCGACAGTCTCAGACGTGAGCAATGAGCTTGTCAGCTTCATATTCTACACCACGGGTACGCAATCTGGGTACGTCTATCAAGTATCTAATATATATATATATAAATATATATATATATATATATAGTGTGTGTGTGTGTCTGTGTCTGCGTCTGTGTCTGTGTCTGCGTCTGTCTCTGTGTCTGTGTGTCTGTGTCTGTGCCTGTATGTATGTTATATATATATAGTATACATAATTTAATATGTATATATACATTGCTATATTATTATTTTGTTATATTGTTATATTGTTATTTGTTACTTTTATTTTTGTTATTATATATGTACATATATCTGTGTTTATATATACGTATACACTAGTGTTAATATGCATTTATGTATGTATGTATGTAAACTCGTGTCTGTGTGTGTTTTTGTGAGTGTATGAATGTATGTATGTATAAATATATGTTTAAAATGTGCATGGGTGTATATATACGTATGTATTTGTACATACACTTATGTGTATGAATCTATGTATATATATATATATGCATGTATGTATGTATTATGTATATGTATGTATGTATGTATGAATGAATATATATATATATGTGTGTGTGTGTGTGTGTGTGTGTGTGTGTGTGTGTGTGTGTTTGTTTATTTGTGTGTTTATATGTGTGTATGTAGATGTATATATATACATATATGGGGGGTGGGGGTGGGGGTGCTTGTGTGTGTATATGTATATATATTATAACTATGAAATGTTATATTTGTATCCATCGACATGACATCTGCGTTTGCAATTGAGCTGAGTCATAGGCCTAGGTAAATTAACATTCATGGGATACTTTTGTATTTCTTGGATAATGCCCATCAAATTATTGCGTGTTATATAGGATACATGCAAGTCGAAATATTTGTTTATTCAGCCCCGTATTTGGCCGGTTTGTATCAACACTTAATTGCGTGTTTATATGTGTCCTATCGATTTACAGTATCTCTAGTAAAATGCGCATCTCAACCGAAGTAGTCACACATCTGCATGCTATACGAATCAACCGTCTATTCACATACAGATGCGTACATACTTATGGCAAAGATAGGTACTACTGCAGTTTCATCAAGATCAGTAGTTTTGACTTTCTTTCTAACTTACTGGTGTCGCTTATTAGTGTGTACAGACACGTACGCGTCTCGGGGTTATAGGCTGAAGGGTGCCCTTTTAAGTTTCCATGGACTATCACAGGTTTGTCGTCCTCACTCCAGCAATTGAATCGTCGAGCATACTTTTACGCCGAGCCATGGACAATCCCATTTTCTCCGCTATATTCCGCTCTATGATTGACCGCACGACTCGAGGATCTCTCTCGAATTTGGACAGCACATCAGACTCGCCCAATAGCTGTCTAATATATGCTCGAGCTTCTAGCACTAGATGGTATAGTGTATTCCAATCAGCGCAGCTAGAATTTGCACTAATCTTTATATTCCGAAGACCAGCTATCAAATCGCTTGGCAGGTTCACAGGCGTGGGAGCGCCTACGTAAATATACGTGATGAGCAACGCCAATATTGTACCTAATTTCGTCACTGCGACGTGTTTATCACTGAAATCGCCCAGAAGATTGATATCGCGGATGAATTTACAATTTTCGGAACAATATCTTCTCTCGGATATATCTAGCAGGTACGAATACAACTGTCCATCCGTCAATATGATATCGAGCTCCCCTCTTGGGTCCAAGAGATTGTACGCCCGGCTAACCGTTTCCACATTGTCCATTCCATGCCAATTGAAGTAGATGAATATGTCTTTCACGACGACAAAGCCGAAGAATTCTACCCACATGAGTATTGGGGTCCAGTATGAGATTACAATTTCAAACCATACTCCTCCGAAGCCCACCTCATCTAGTTCTGGTAACAGAATAGCACAGACATATAGTATAGCTAATGAACACCAAATGCGCACGGCAGGCTGGTAGTCGACGAATTGTTGTGCAGCTCCACGCAGCTTCCATGTGTAGAACGCAAATTCAAGGAGTAGAAGTAATTGAAATGTTCTGATACCCTTAATGGCGACCTCGTGTTCTGCGCACCAGAGCACTGTTTCATTTAGAACTATAGGTATCACTGTGAGGATTACGATAAGTAGTGCCATCCGAACCAGCATCAGGGGATATCTAGGCTCATATATACCCCTGCAATACACGAGGTACATAACTCTGAAGCGCAATATGAGCGCTGTGTACAGCACATTCGAGCAAATTACTTTAAAAGTTGAAACCAAGGCATTTATGGCATTCGGTGGGTGACCAAGTGAGGAGAAGACGCGATGGGCGAACAGAAAGTTCGAAAGCGGAAAAAGGATTAGACCTAAAGAAAGGTGTACCAAAAACCACGGCAGCCTGCATCGG
Source organism: Sphaeroforma sirkka (assembly GCA_001586965.3). Taxonomy (NCBI): domain Eukaryota; class Ichthyosporea; order Ichthyophonida; genus Sphaeroforma; species Sphaeroforma sirkka. The sequence continues at coordinate 5,576 of LUCW03000847.1, read as the reverse complement.
TACTCTGGGCGCTTCAAGTTGTACCAGTTTATGGCTACAAAGGACAACATCAATATCTGAGTGATGCCAAATAAAATGAAGTTCGTTTTCTTATACTTATCCATACTCATACCGTACCGCGAGGTAATGACCGTCGACGACCAGATGAGCGAAGCCAATGAAGGAACATATACAAATAGTAACCATGCGAGATTGGTCATCAAAGATCTCCGATACCGAAATGCTAGTCGGTCTTTGCTCCTCTCGGAGTGTGATGTCGCCTGTGCAAAGCCCCCACCTATCGACTCGGTTGTGGACAATTTACTGTCGAATTCTATTGATGATACCACACTTGTCTGTTCTTCGTCCAAACCGACCTTTAACTTCGCACGTACATTCTCACAATCCTGTGAAGATGTGACCGGGGAACCTCTTACACTTTCCTTGACGGAAGAGTGACTGCCATTTCTACTCCTCATCGTCTCCCAGCCTTAAAGACGTCACAAGACTGTCCAATCGAATGGCATCCGCGAAGGATTCTGCACTCAGCACACTCAAGGTTGAGTTGAACCCTAAATATATGTATGCACAATACTTTAAATGTGTATTCCTGGCTTCACAGATGTTTCTATAAATATGGAGACTGTGGCGGGGAGAAAGTAGAAACCGAGAAAGAGGGGTGAGCGAGAGGGTCACAACGACGTATCATGAGAACTCACTCGCAAAGCTCTTACGTAAGGGGCAAGCTGTATAAAAAATTGAACGTTAATTTTTATGTCGTATTAACTTTTTAACGGTTTCGACGCGTATATATGACCAACGAACCCCACAAAATTGCACTTCATCTACGCACCTAAAAATCACGAAATGGGCTGCTGTGGATTTTTTTGACCACACATTTTCACAAGAACTTATGCGATTCCCAATTCCCAAACAGTGGCAAACACAAAACACACACAAACCGCGGTAGACCTGGAGACTGCAGCCTTCACACAAGCACAACACTATTCCACACAATAACAGCACTAGCACCATGTTTCATTTAAAAGGCTATGAGCACTACATAAATATAGCTCGCAGTTGTTACTGATGAATAAACAAGTGTATGTTTTGTGCTGTGATGAGTCGGTTTTCAGGTAGTCATAAAAAAAAATGTTGGGTTATGGGACAAATCTGCGGACCAGAAAACTGCACCTTACGGTAATTCACAGGACCACATATGTCAATAAAAATTGAACCTTAAATAACGCTTTTATCGCCAGTGATATGGACGTTTTAAAACTGGAAATGACTTGGAGCTTAAATGAGAAGGATCATACCAGAAAGGGCAGAACACAGAGTGCAGACAGTAGTGACCAGGCGGAGAGCGGAACTCTGTGGGTCTGGACGACTGGGCTCTGGAAGTCTGGGGCCCTGGGGCCTGGGCTCGGTCACTGATTTTTTTTCAAATATTAAAACATAGCCTCTAACCTCCTATTTATAGTAGAAATAATATGCCTTTTTTTCTTTTCTTTTTTCATACATACAAGATTATGTTTCAAAACAAAAGAAGGTGCACGACTTCAGATCAACGTTCAAGTTCCAACTGGGGGGTCAAATTTTAGTATTTTAAAAGAGCAAATACTGTGGTTGCTGGCCTGCACCTTGTAAAAGGCGTGTGGAAGTTTTTTTATTTGTTTTTTGATTTTTTTGTTTTAGAAAACAAGAGAGAATAAAAAAGCCCTGGAGCCCTGGTGCCCTGGAGTGAGACATGAGTAGTGACACTAAAAAGTCGAGTTAGTATTTTGTTTCTTATTTTTTATTACTTGCTCTCATATTTTATATCATAAAAAGTGAATTTATAAACAAAAGGAATGTTTCTACATATGGAATACATATGGAAGTCCTATTGGAAGGACCCCACTCAGCGACATTCACTGGGACTGAGGCTCTGACTCTGATATCTCTCTCTAGAGAGAGAGTAGTATAACTTCATTACTTTTTTTAAACGTTTTAAAACCAACTTTTTCAAAATGAAACACAATATTTTTCATATATAAAAAACTATATATAACCCAAATAAGGCATAAAATAAAGCTGCTTTTGCCTATTTGAGACCCAGTACATGAATATAGAAAGGCCCGATACAAGAATCACAATGTGATACCAGCAGCAGTGGAGAGATACGATAAAGTTTTCTTGGCGCCCGAAAAATTTACAGTGCTAAATAAAATTTAAACAACCTCCCAATAACTTTATACTTGTAGTTCCAAACGACTTTTTTAAGCGTTTTATATTTATACGTTTGTATTTTGTTTTACAAAAAGGAAATCTATTTACATGTATGCGCATGTTTGTTCGTTTATTTAAATAGAAGGCTATGGTGTTGTTCGATCAGGCTTGAAAAATATATTGTTTTCTATCATAACATATTTTTATTGTCGACAATACATGAGAGATGTTCAGAAAATGTTTTGAAAAAAATGTGTCAGTGGGGCTGGTGAGTGGGGACTGGATACTCGGGACTGGGTACTCGGGACTGGAGTTCTTTGTTCGCATTTCAAGTGTTTATTTTAAAACAATACAAATAAATGCCGTTTTTGTTTGTTTTTGAGTTTTGAACCGTAAAATTTAAAACGCTAACAAAAATATAAAATTTGTTCAGAACACACGAAGTTTTAACCCCATTTTCTAGAATAAAAGCTCGGCAATAAAATCACCGGACCAAGAGACCTCAGAACACAGACCAAAAAGCGTCTGAAAACGTTGTACGCTTTAGGGCTTGGGCGTTCACCTCACAGCATTGATTTGAAGGCCTCCCTCATGTTTACGAAATAAAAATTAAAATACACATTGTGATTGTATTTTTTTAAATATTTTCCTATTTTTTTTTATATCGACCGTTTTTGGATTTTTTTTTCTTGTGAGATTTTTTTTTAAATGAATCTCAGTCCGACTCCCCAGACGGGCCCAGAGAAGGCACATTTGTGGCTCGAAATAAAGACCCAGAATTTATTTTTTTGGTAAGAATTATTCGTAATCAGAAGGATCGAGTGATCGACCGCTGAATCGCTAAATGTCCTCTTCATTCCTGTTTGTTGTTTGTGTTTTGTAGTTTTTTTATTTTAAAGTAACTAAAAGAGGTAAAGTACTCTCAACCGGGTCAGTTTAAAAACAATTCCTAGGTGGCTTCTGTCCCTGGTGGCTGTCGACTGGATGGCGGCCCGGGGCCCGTGCGTTTGGGGCTTTAGGCCCATAGCTGCGCCTGGCGGCTTGTCGCAGTCATCGGACTCAGCGCTCCCCTGAGTTTATGGGTATTTACATAGTACATAGTACATCCTGGTAAATATTTTTAAATAGTCTCGCAAGTTCTATATTAAAAAAAATGTCACAGAGAAGGAAAACGAAGAATTGTAAAATATTGTATGTATTTTTTTGGTAAATATGTATCCATAATTGTATACAAACAAAATAAGGCTGGGGTTTATAGGGTGAGCCGGTGAGGTCAGAGGTGGTAGGTATCGTAGCCTTCGTAAGACGTAGGGTCGTAGGCCCCCTTTAGGGGACTTACTCATGACCCATGAGTCATCCAAATGCACATGGCCAACTGGTCATCGCCGGTTCTACCAGCCCGGTCCTGTTATAAAGAGGGCAGGTCTGAATGTATATCTATACTATTCCTCATGAATTCTATAGCCAACACTTTTCGGCATCTATCCTGTCCTATCAGCCCGTCCTACCAGAGGGAGGGCAGGGTCGCACAGCCTATTCTATACTACATACATAGAGCCCAAGAATCTAAGGGACAGATACATGCAGGGAATAGCATTGTTGCTGTTGTTACGCACCATGGTGGCAATCAGGAAACTGCAAAGTCCCTGAGGCTGAGGGTGACACGAGAGAGCACTGTAGTGGGAGCCTAAATTTATTGAGCTTATATCGGTTCGGTCACAGTGTACCGGCGAGAAAGTCAGACACTGCGTGACTGCGAGCAACGACCTTTGCTAATTATACAGTGGACGATGATCCAGTGCTACCTCGTTGGCCCACACGACAAAAGTGGCGGGCCTAAAACTGTCTAACATTTTACCCACGGGAAGGTGATTTTTCAGTGTGACAGTAGGGCCAAGGGCCCAAGCCCCAACCCCCAGGTAGTCATAATTTTTAGACATATTAGGGGTTTTAATCATAACTCACAAGATAAGATTGACGATTGTTAAGTCATAGTTTTTAGTCCGTAGATATTTAGACTTGTGTGAGTAATGAGTTAGAGCTTAGACTTATAGAGTGTAAAGTGTAGAGTGAGTATACATACAACTGTAGAATGCTTAATGTAGTGTATGCTTGTGTTGAGATTAGACTTTAGAGTTTAGAGTTAAGTTTAGACTGACTTTAGAGTGACTGTAAAGTGTAAATACTTCAGGGTTTAGATTGACTTCAGAGTGACTGTAAAGTGCAAATACTTCAAGAGTTTAGGCTGACTTTAAAATGACTGTAAAGTGTAATACTCAGAGTTTAGATTGACTTTAGTGTGACTGTAAAGTGTAAATACGCAAAGTGTAGAGTGTAGACTGCAGACTGTAGCCTGTTGTAGACTGTCGTGTGTAGACACACGCACTCTCTCTCACTCTAGAGAGAGAGAATAGAGTAGAGAGGTGCTAGACTGCTACTACTACTAGCTCTCTCTACACTAGAGAGAGAGAGAGAAAGAGAGATAGAGACAGAGACAGACTCAATCATAGCAACACAGTCTGGCCCGCCTGCCAGCCTAGCCGCCCTGGCGTATGCACAGTGCACAACTGCACACTGCACAGGAAGCGGGCCACCGAGGGTCAGACACGGAGCCTCAGAGCTAGGGCAGTTACAGTCATGACTCCAAGGGTCACGGTGTCACAAATTCACAACATTACACAGTGTACTCAATGGTGGTCTGATTCGTCAAAATTTAAACCCACATTCCTAGTTATATGATTCGTGCGATTTAATTTCTCTTTAGCAAAAGAATGCAAAAAAATTCTAAACGATCCGAGAGAATCCGAGATCAGTCAACAATCCATCTATTTTTGTTAACATATTCTCAACTCTCAAGTCTCAAGTCTACTGTAAAGATATGCCAGGTCGACGAAATACATGATCATTCATATGCCATATCTTGTTCTCACTCACGTTCCAAGTGTTCGTATGACCACGAGACACGAGTTATCATACGTATAACGGTATAAGGACCCCTAGGCATTATGGCGTACAATGGCGAGAGTCACATGTCATTCCACGGCGCTGGCGCCTCTATTGCAAACATCCAGGGTGGCCCAAGCAGTCCTTCCAACGTGGATGGGAAAGCCGTAGTATTTCAAGATGACATGGTGATGGGGCCAAATGAAGGGTCTTTCTGGGTGAAAGTTAGACATGGGACCCCTACACTATGTATCCCAATATTCATCATGTCTTTTGCGGAGAAGATGGTGACCATCTCTATGTCCGCCACCTCGTATCTCTGTAAGTCTAAGCTGTTGTTTACCTTTTTATTAGCTATTTAATATGATTTGGTTGTTACTCCATATCGATGACTTCTCGTATCTTACTTTTTTTCTAAAGTTCTGAATTTGGTGTTATAGCCA
>LUCW03000846.1:7500-21712 GCA_001586965.3 Sphaeroforma sirkka | reverse complement strand
GATGAACGTATCTTCAAACAGTTTTCGTGTAAATGGAGAAAAAAGTTATGGCACCTATTTGATCCAGGGCCTGAAGTCTCTGCTATCTCATGCCGAGTAGCCTACGCCACAGATATGGCTGTCCATAACGAAACAACCGATTTAATCTTGGGAAATGGCAAAGTTACTACTTTGCGAACAAGCCATTGACTATGCACACATAATGCTGTCAGATAGAAGAGAAGTGAAGACTCACCCCAATCGTTACCGACATGTCTCAGAAATACGATTTAATTATAGGTATAGACTGATCTTCTTCAGTTTAGGTATAACACTCACTGGTCTGCCTAATGGGCTAGAATCTGAAATAAAGATCAAATCAGATGATAATATGTTAAAGATACTCCAAACCTCCGGAAGGTGAAGCAGTGATGGTGATTCCGCACTTCACCGATATAATTATGGACCTAATTATACAAAAAAACAGGAAGATGTGTAACAACTGACTGGTGTATGTTTAAGTTCTCTAATGGGTACGTTAGACTTGACTCTGACAAACGTCGACTTCTCTAAGTTAAAGCAAGGTCCTTCACATAACTATGTGAGTTGGAGACAATGAAAGATGTTGTCAAAACCCAAAATCGAAGATTGGTTAAAACAGGGTCTCACTTGAAATCAATTATGATGCAACCCCAGTTAACTTAGCTCTCTAGCGGTCGATCAATACTAAATCTGATGGAACGTTTAGTAAAACAAGAGTAGTGCTAGACCTGTCGCCAATCAACAAACTAATTCCGCAACATAGTTTTCCCTTTTACCTAAGATAAGCGAGATACTACGCAAAATGGAGGGTGCGACTATCTTTCCAAGATAGACTTAAAAGCTGCATTCCATCAACTACAGATATATGAGCCTCATAGGAAATACTTTTCCTTTACTTGGCAAGGTAAGAAGTACCAGTTTAAAGGTGCACCTGAAGGCTTACATGTTACCTTCTTTTCTTCCAACAAGTTATGATGGAACTATTTGCGGACCTGTCGTGTATAACGTATCAGTCTATTTAGATGATATAGTTATCTTTACAAAGACAGCACGTGAACATGCTAAACTCTGTTAAAGAAGTCTTAAAGCGACTTAATCATGCTAAACTTAAGATTAACGAAGACAAGTGTTCTTTTGCTAAAGATACTATACACTTACTTGGCTACAAAGTATCTGCAGCAGGGGTAGAAATTGATCCTGGCAAGAAACAGTTTCTGTTGATTTATCAACACCAATTACTGGAAGAGATGTGAACTCTGTGTGTGGGTTTGTTAACTTCTTCTCGGATTCGGTACCGCATCTTTCTCATTACTTAAAGCCTTTCAGTCACCTACGGCTGCACAAAGGACCTTGGGAAAGCTTTGACTAAAGAATGTGATGATGCATTTAAACTAGTCAAAAGTAAAGTAATGGACGCACCCATCATGCAGTACCCTGTGGATGGTGTCCCGTTCCAAGTAGCAACCGACGCTTCAGATCGAGCGGTAGGTGGAGTGCTTTACCAAACGATAAATGGTAAACCGCGCTACATACAATTCTTTAGCAAGAGTTATAATAAGAGTCAACGTAATTACCCTACCGTTAAACAAGAGCTCCTTGCTATAGTTACTGCGCTAAGACAGTTTAAAGACTACCTTTATGGAAGTTACTTTACTGTCGCCTGTGATCAAAAGTCTTTAACATACTTAAAAGATATGAACCCTGATTCACAGTTGGTGAGCCGCTGGCATGACATTATTGCCAAGTTCGCCTTTAATATAACACACATTCCAGGAATACATAACCATCTTCCTGACATGCTCTCTCGACTTGTGCCCGACTACCAGAAAACAGTCAAAGAGTTATTAGCAACCGATTGGATGCTAAATAAGAAATGGTTTAACCTCGCTCAATCACGATGGGGTCCATTTACTGTTGATATGTTTGCCGCAGAACATAACAAACAGGTTTCTGAATATAGGTCGTTGACTCATCCTAAAGGTGATGCATTTCAGCTTGACTTATCAAAGCATAATGCGTGGGCTAACCCACCTTGTCAACTTATCGCACAGTTGTTAAATTATGTTAATATTACTAAATCTACCATTACGCTGTGTTGTCCCTTACGTAACTCCGACCCATGGATACGTGATTTAATTAATATGATTCAAGACGAACCTATTTATGTCGACCGTGAAACCGACACGTTCTTGTATCAGGGATCCTATTCTATTAAGAAGACGCCTTGGAAACACACCATTGTTTGTCGCATCGGTCCTGCAGGTACCACTAAGTGTGGAAACCTCAACCGAATTCTTAGCTAAACTAGAGGAGTCTAAAGAGTTTGAACAAAAGCTCAAGACTCGTACAACACATGCACCCAACAAGATTGTAGTCGAGGTAATGCCGATTGAAACGGCATTAGATCGTAAAAAAAACATGGAACTAGCTAAGGCCATGGATCAAAGACTCAAAACTCTAAGAGAACCTGAAGCTCGCACTCAACTACTTAAAGCGCTGCTTAAAGAACAGCCAGGAGTGGCGAAACAACTGAAGAAGATACTTCAACAATCCAATGTTGTCAATTATGTATCTCAGGACTCTACCCCTCCTGATACTGAGGTTGCCCTTTCCAACAGGACTATGGTTCATCCAGCCAGCGTTACGCAGAATCTGACTGACTTAGAGGAGCTCGAAAGTAGAGTTAAAATTATACATAATTTAACGCATCGAGCATATGAGCATACTTATAAAATGGCTATTCGTGCAGGGCTTGATCACCCGGCGCTGAAAGAAACCATACGTGAAGTATACCGACGCTGTACTGATTGTGAAAAGAACCAGATCAAGCGATACGGTTGGGCACCCCTAAAAAAAGTGTGACAGAAGACCAACCGATGCGCCGAGTCATAGTCGATTTGGTTAAACTCCCGCGATCCAAGCATACTGGCGATGTATATATCTGTCATTTCTTATGTGTGTGGCTTCGGGCTATAACTTGCTTTATGCAATACCGAACAAACGTCCACAAACAGTGGCAGAATTATGTTGATATGTATATATTTATTAAGTTATGTATGTATGTATGTATGTATATACTGGTTTAATAACTAATGTATGCATGTATTTGTGTACGTATATAGTCATCTATGAATCGATGGACGAATGTGCGTGTTCTCATGCACAGTTTACTTGGGAATTTATGTAGTAGCGTGTATAAATATGAGCAAAAAATACATATGTTTTTTTTTTATTTCATAAGAGATACTACATATATACATACGTTGCACTTCGCTGTGCTCTATACGTGGGCACCTCTCATTCCTATCAAGCCATGTTCGTTCTGATTCAATCGTTGGAGAGTGATGTCAGCCTCCATTGAACTAATCCAAACTCTCTTACACATCAACGGCCGTCTGATCCTGACGAATTATGCTACGGAACTAACACATAAATCTATTGATACTGAAACTTATACTCTAGAACACTACTACATATACTAGCACGATAATACAGTAGGTCAATTTTAGTAAAGTGACCGTTCTCCTGTACCGTATTTTGTTGTTCTTTATATTTCTGTATATACACAGTGTAAGGCGCCCCAGCCCCAGGAGTACCGAACTACACAAACAAGTTTCCTCCAGCAGGATGGACGTGAGAAAAGCGATGTGTGTGGCGTTTCCGTGACCAGATCTGTGACCCATTGGAAAGTGGAGAAGGGACTTCCCTCAATAGCGAAAATATTCACACGCTTCTAAAACCCCGCAGGGACCGAAGGCGTATAGTCATAGGGGTAATATATTTGTTCATATTCAGACATTTGGGCCTATTGATTATTTATATAGGGTCTTTGATGGGCCTATTGTATAGTCTTAGGGGTAATTTATTTGTTCATATTCAGACATTCGGGCCTATTTATTACTTATGTAGGGTGTTTGATGGGCCTACTGATTATTTCTATGGTCTTTGATGGGCCTATTGGTTTCTTATATAGGGTCTTTGATGGGCCTATTGGTTTCTTATATAGGGTCTTTGATGGGCAAAAAATCTCCTATTCAAGCCCGGTCGCGTACATTTTTTTTGGCGAAGACAAAAAATCGGTGATAATGTCGACAGAGACTTTTAGAAAAGCCTACGCTTCAGTAATAAAGTTTATTTTTATTTTTTAAATGAGAATAAAAATGCTCCAGAAGGCCCCAGAAAATAGTGAACCCCCCCCCCCAAGGGTGTAAGGGTATCCGAATAGCGAATCCACCCACCACCCGCTGCCCATGCTAAGGTGCGATGCCTGTTTAGGCCGAAAAGTGCTGAAATATGCAAATTTATAGATTCAAAGTCATAGACTCCTTAAAATAGAAAACCCCCCTTTTTATTTTAGGAGGCTATGTTCATTGTTCAAGCACCTAATTTTTTTTGTTAAAATAAATATATATACTGAATATGAACACTAGATTTCGCCTACGGCCATATCCAGCAAAAAAATACCCGGTCCCGTCCGATCCCGGAAGTCAAACTGCTGCGAGCGTGGTCAGTACTGCGGTGGGGACCACGCGGGAATACTACGTGCCGTAGGCAAATTTTGTTTTGTTTTTTATATTTTTTGTATTCAAAATATATGTATTTGTTATCTGTAGCAACCCAGCATGTATTACCTGAACTTAGTTTGTTTTATATATAACTATACATTGACATACATTGTTGTACAATAAACAGCAGGGGTCCACCATAGGTTTTCGATCGGGATGAGCCTCGATGACTTACATTGGAACAAATCGGACAGTTGCATACAATCACACGACATTTGATCGTATCACACTAAAAAATCCCCGAAGAAAGCAGATACAAAAAAGTATAAAAAAGATCAGAAATGAAGTATAGAATGCATCAAAATTATTGGTTATCACACGGCACATGATTGTCCATATTAAAATCATTCGATTCAGCGACAATTTGCAACATTCGAGTGGTTTGCATAATGATAGCAAGTGAACACATTTGTTCATATCGCAGTCATTCAGTGACAACCCGTGGTCATGTTGTTATAGATATTTTAACAAACCTTGGCATTCAAGTATTTTTTCTTAGTCCTGTAAATTAAACTTAAGTGTCCATAGTCCTCGGACATCCCTGAAATGAAACCTTGAACCCACACACACACACACACACATATATATATATATATATATATATATATATATATATATATATATATATATATATATATATATATATATATATATATATATATATATATAAAAAAAAAAGTAGTAACGGGGTTCGATCATATAATGGCATCAATGCTCATATTATATTCTCATAGACAAAGTATACTTAGACTTTATAAGTTACTCGGTTACTCTATTACGTTTGGGTTTAGGTTCTCTGTGTGCCATCTGCAAACTCCGTTGTATAGTAAGTCATGTCCTCATGTTTGTACTTCCCAAGAATTTTCTTGAACACATAAGACATAAGAGATGTAGTAACTCTACGTGTGCGACGAAGGATGATTTCTGTCGTCGGAATTCGATGTGACCCGATATTAAGAGCACTTGAACCGTCTACTTTGTTTACTTCGTATGTTCTGCTCTTCTTATCGGCCACTGATACCTTGAATGGTCCAATGTATTTAGCCCTATGCACAGTCGTGTCAGAGTTGCGAGTCGTGATGTTGACTATATCGCCCACCTCAAACTCGACTCTAAAACCCTAAAACATATCTCCTTCGAATCCTTCCATCGCTTCTGTCTCTTCTTGAGTGCGATGTCCTTATCTCTCTCAAGCAAGAAAAGACGACATTTCTGGTACGACGCATCTTCACTAAACATGGTAAAACATGGTCTTCCTGAGAATCCTTGTTGAAAGGTACTTGTAATTCACTTTAACGGCCCCTGAAATAGTGAGCGGGTGTTGTACCAGTGACTAAATCCGGTGTCTTGTTCATTTGTGTCTGTACCCAATTAGTTGAGTATGGCCACATGCCAGCATTGTCTAGCAAGGCTCCACGCTTGAATTCCTTCACCTTTCTGTGTCGTACCTCATTCGCACCTTGTGTCCGAGGCTTAAAAGATACGCCCATCTTGTGACATGATCCCGCAACGAGTAAGAGTGTCGTCAGGATATCTCCTGTAAACTCACTAACGTTGTAGGTACATACAATAGCTGGCCAGCCAAAATCTGCGAAACACTTACTATATGCACTCAGCCACAGTGGGTGTTGATTTGTCTTTCAGAGGATATAGAATGTTACATCGTGAAGCAACTTCAAACACGTGACAGACATACTTATCTTTCGTGTGTTCGGACGTGGGTAGCTCAATCAAATCAATGATAACCCTGCGTCACAACTCGTCTTCTGATACAATCTTTAATGGGGCATATCCATAGCGCTTGATCCGGCTATCTTCGCAGTCGTTGCATTTGTGATGCACCTGAGATATATATTGCCTAAGCTTTGGGTGTATAATTGCTCTTGCAATCTTTCTCAGTCATAACCTTATCCACGTGTTTTAAGCGCATAATTTTGCCTTAACCACTTCAGAATGTCGTCCTCCGATGAACTCGCTGAGTCAATGTCTGGAGGTTAGGATTCCGCTACTACATCACTGGGACTTGAAGATTCGTCTGGTCTCATCTCGCCTGAAAGATCGGCCGTGTGAATTCTACTAATGTACTCCTTGTCCATGGGTTGAGCAGCATGGTGGTATACATCTGGAAAATCGTCCCTGTCAGAACGTATCTCCTTGTAGAATGCTTTCGCTAGTGACTTGTTCCTCTTTGTTACTGTAGGATTAGATTGTACCTCGGTAACGCATACTGCAGTTTTGGAATCTTGGATTGTCAAGAATGGAATCTTGGATTCTTCAACCTTACGCTTGAAGGTCTCGCTAAAACCCTAAACTCTAAACCCTTGAAGGTCTCGAACTGTGTTCATTTGGATGTTCCAACTGGACCTATTCGACATATGATTGTATATCGCCAAGGCATCTTCTGACCTGCACGGGTACCCTGGTAGAGAAAGTATCTACCTCTCTATCCACATATATGGGCTCACATTGTATCATCGATATCAACTGTGGGAGCTATTTATCTGAATGTCTTACGGGACAACACAACGTGATGGTAGCATCTTGTATATGTACATAATTAGCAACTGTGATATCAACAACCACGGTGGATTCATCTTCTATCTGTACATTTATCACCTTCTGGATGTTTCAGAGTCCGGTTATCGCAACTGCGCATGATGTCTGCAAACAACAACGGTGGATTCGCCCATGCGTTCTCATCTGTTAAGTCGATTTGAAACTCATCACCTTCTGGATGTTTCCCCGGTAGTGATGCTAAATGGAAAATTTGCATTCGTATCGTATCGACTGACAGAGTTGCAGTCAGTCCTTAAAATGAGTGAGCAGTCACAATAGCCACAGCTCTTGTTGCACCGTCGGGTAGTTGATTTGTGACGAGTCCATAGCCCTGCTAAAGAACTGCACGTATCTCGGTTTCCCGTCAATCATTTGATACAGAACGCCTCCTAACGCCATTTCGGATGCGTCTGTAGCCACCATGAATGGTACTCCATGTTTCGGTGGCTGGACTACTGGAGCCCGCTGAACCACTGTTTTGAGCTGCTAAAAGGCATCATCACATTCTTTAACCCACAACGCTGCCAATCTAGCCTTGTGACATCGTATGTTCGTAAGTGTAAACTTCGATGGAAATTACTAGGTTTCAAACTATATTAAACTAAAATACAATTTAGTCAGTCAGTTAGGATTTAGCAGGGTTTTAGCAAAATCGGTAGGGATATGGTGAGTGCCTAAATTAGTTGCGCTAGTACCATCAATGTTATTCACTTCGTAAGTATCACTCTTCTCATCATGGTAGGAAATAACAAAAAAGGTCCTATCGTCTTAGAAGAGAGTTCGGTAACGTTGGCGTTTCGATTTATAATGTTAACGTAATCGCCGACTTTGAACTGAACAATGTTCTTAGTGTTATTCCATCGGTCATACGCTTTAAGTAGGACACGATTCTTGTGCTCGAGTAAACAGGGGTAAACAACGTTCTGCATATGCTCAATCTTTTGTAGCCACGGGGTAACGTGTTTCTCGGGCGCAGTTTTATCAAACGTTGCTTGTAATTCACTATAGCGGCCAAAGAAATAGTGAAGCGGGAGTGTTCCAGTTTGAGGATTCATGCAGTTATTCATTTGAGTCTGAACCCATTTCAAATGATAAGGCCACATATCCTCAACGTCGTCTAGTGCGGTACGCAAGAGTTTCTTAAGTTCTCTATGACGTGTCTCATTTGCACCCTGCGTTTGAGGTTTGTAAGGAACACCACGCCTATGGGTCATGCCTGATACGAGTATAAGTGCCTCCATTACGTCGGTACAAAACTCACTACCGTTATCAGAACATAGTACTCGGGGGAAAACCGAAGTCATTAAAGACGTGATAGCATAATTCTGCCACTGTTTGTGGACGTTTGTTCGGTATTGCATAAAGCAAGCTTATAGCCCGAAGCCACACATAAGAAATGACAGATATATACATCGCCAGTATGCTTGGATCGCGGGAGTTTAACCAAATCGACTAAGACTCGGCGCATCGGTTGGTCTTCTGTCACACTTTTTTAGGGGTGCCCAACCGTATCGCTTGATCTGGTTCTTTTCACAATCAGTACAGCGTCGGTATACTTCACGTATGGTTTCTTTCAGCGCCGGGTGATCAAGCCCTGCACGAATAGCCATTTTATAAGTATGCTCATATGCTCGATGCGTTAAATTATGTATAATTTTAACTCTACTTTCGAGCTCCTCTAAGTCAGTCAGATTCTGTGTAACGCTGGCTGGATGAACCATAGTCCTGTTGAAAAGGGCAACCTCAGTATCAGGAGGGGTAGACTCCTGAGATACATAATTGACAACATTGGATTGTTGAAGTATCTTCTTCAGTTGTTTCGCAACTCCTGGCTGTTCTTTAAGCAGCGCTTTAAGTAGTCGAGTGCGAGCTTCAGGTTCTCTTAGAGTTTTGAGTCTTTGATCCATGGCCTTAGCTAGTTCCATGTTTTTTTACGATCTAATGCCGTTTCAATCGGCATTACCTCGACTGCAATCTTGTTGGGTGCATGTGTTGTACGAGTCTTGAGCTTGAGCTTTTGTTCAAACTCTTTAGACTCCTCTAGTTTAGCTAAGAATTCGGTTGAGGGTTTCCACTTAGTGGTACCTGCAGGACCGATGCGACAAACAATGGTGTGTTTCCAAGGTGTCTTCTTAATAGAATAGGATCCCTGATACAAAAAACGTGTCGGTTTCACGGTCGACATAAATAGGTTCGTCTTGAATCATATTAATTAAATCACGTATCCATGGGTCGGAGTTACGTAAGGGACAACACAGCGTAATGGTAGATTTAGTAATATTAACATAATTTAACAACTGTGCGATAAGTTGACAAGGTGGGTTAGCCCACGCATTATGCTTTGATAAGTCAAGCTGAAATGCATCACCTTTAGGATGAGTCAACGACCTATATTCAGAAACCTGTTTGTTATGTTCTGCGGCGAACATATCAACAGTAAATGGACCCCATCGTGATTGAGCGAGGTTAAACCATTTCTTATTTAGCATCCAATCGGTTGCTAATAACTCCTTGACTGTTTTCTGGTAGTCGGGCACAAGTCGAGAGAGCATGTCAGGAAGACGGTTATGTATTCCTGGTATGTGTGTTATATTAAAAGCGAACTTGGCAATAATGTCATGCCAGCGGCTCACCAACTGTGAATCAGGGTTCATATCTTTAAGTATGTTAAAGACTTTTGATCACAGGCGACAGTAAAGTAACTTCCATAAAGGTAGTCTTTAAACTGTCTTAGCGCAGTAACTATATCAAGGAGCTCTTGTTTAACGGTAGGGTAATTCCGTTGGCTCTTATTATAACTCTTGCTAAAGAATTGTATGTAGCGCGGTATACCATTTATCGTTTGGTAAAGCACTCCACCTACCGCTCGATCTGAAGCGTCGGTTGCTACTTGGAATGGGACACCATCCACAGGGTACTGCATGATGGGTGCGTCCATTACTCTACTTTTGACTAGTTTAAATGCATCATCACATTCTTTAGTCCAAAGCTTTCCCAAAGGTCCTTTGTGCAGCCGTAGGTGACTGAAAGGCTTTAAGTAATGAGAAAGATGCGGTACCGAATCCGAGAAGAAGTTAACAAACCCACACACAGAGTTCACATCTCTTCCAGTAATTGGTGTTGATAAATCCAACAGAAACTGTTTCTTGCCAGGATCAATTTCTACCCCTGCTGCAGATACTTTGTAGCCAAGTAAGTGTATAGTATCTTTAGCAAAAGAACACTTGTCTTCGTTAATCTTAAGTTTAGCATGATTAAGTCGCTTTTAAGACTTCTTTAACGAGTTTAGCATGTTCATGTGCTGTCTTTGTAAAGATAACTATATCATCTAAATAGACTGATACGTTATACGACAGGTCCGCAAATAATTCCATCATAACTTGTTGGAAGAAAGAAGGTAACATGTGTAAGCCTTCAGGTGCACCTTTAAACTGGTACTTCTTACCTTGCCAAGTAAAGGAAAAGTATTTTTCCTATGAGGCTCATATATCTGTAGTTGATGGAATGCAGCTTTTAAGTCTATCTTGGAAAAGATAGTCGCACCCTCATTTTGCGTAGTATCTCGCTTATCTTAGGTAAGGGAAAAACTATGTTGCGGAATTAGTTTGTTGATTGGCGACAGGTCTAGTACTACTCTTGTTTTTACTAAACGTTCCATCAGATTTATATCGATCGACCGCTAAGAGAGCTAAGTTAACTGGGGTTGCATCATAATTGATTTCAATTAGACCCTGTTTTAACCAATCTTCGATTTGGGTTTTGACAACGTCTTTGTGTCTCCAACTCACGTAGTTATGTGAAGGACACTTTAACTTAGAGAAGTCGACGTTTGTTAAGTCAAGTCTAACGTACCCATTAGAGAACTTAAACATACACCAGTCAGTTAGTGCAATCTTCCTGTTTTGTATAATTAAGTCCATAATTATATCGGTGAAGTGCGGAATCATATCCTTTGCTTCACCTTCCGGAGGTTTAGGTATCTTTAACATATTATCATCTGACTGATCTTTATTCGGGTCTAGCCCATTAGGCAGACCAGTGAGTGTTATACCTAAACTGAGAAGATCAGTCATACCTATAATTAAATCGTATTTCTGAGACATGTCAGTAACGATTAGGTGAGTCTTCACTTCTTCTCTTCTATCTGACAGTATTATGTGTGCATAGTCAATGGCTTGTTCGCAAGTAGTAACTTTGCCATTTCCCAAGATTAAATCAGTTGTTTCGTTATGGACAGCAATATCTGTAGCGTAGGCTACTCGGCGTGAGATAGCAGAGACTTCAGCCCCTGGATCAAATAGTGCCATAACCTTTTTTTCTCCATTTACGAAAACCGTTTGAAAGATACGTTCATCTCCTTTGGTATAGATTTTATTGAACATTTTCTCATAATCTTGCTCTAGTGCACACATATGGTACTGTCAGTGCTTAACTTGGGACGTCCAGTCCAAGTCCTTGCAATCCTCTTTGTGCCAACCGTTAGTACCCTTGCAAATAACACACTCTTTCATATAGTGTCCAAAATCTGGCTTGCCTGGTGCACACTTAACAGGGTCGTGTCTACCATTCCACTTGCCATTACGTTTTGTGAGGTTGTAACCACACTTCTTGCAAGGCGCTCTCACCTTCTTTTCACCTTTCGGTTCGGGGAGAAGTAGAGCCAGTACCCCCCCCAGTAGTAGTGCGAGGTTTTCTTAGTACTACGCGCAGTATTAGTCTCTACTGCGTTTCGCTTAGTGGGCTGGGAGTAGCTCGTGGTACTACTAGTACTCTAGTAGAGGGATTGGTATGCTTGTGAACTATCTTCTCAAAGACAGACCAAGGCATAGATCGCAAATCACCATAGGCGATGATGTCATCATTGACTTTCTTAAAGAGGTTAGCTCCCAGAGTCTCCATCATCTGACAAATTAATAAATATTCGCCAGTATAGGTACGACCACCCATCCGAGTATTCATATGTGTCATATGAGCTAGAGCACCTCGAATAGTGGTATCGTTCGCAAAGAACTTGCGAGACTCTAAAAGTTCACGGTCACGTGCATCTTCAAAAAAAAAGGTGTTAAGTATATTATCACGCAACTGGTGCCAGGGTAGGGCTTTCCAGTTGGGCTCATGAGCTTTCAAGATAGTTCGCCATTCATTCACCTCACCTGGCTCACAGAAATGAATAAAGGCATTCATCATCTGCTTATCCTTAAGGCTGGCAGACTCCTTAAGTTGGTCGAAGGCCTTCAGTGTCTCCACTGTACTCTCATTAGTAGAGAAATCGACCTCAGCCTGCGCGTTACCTAGCTGCTTTTATAAAGCTTGGTTCTAAGTGTTCACGAGGCTCATGCTCAGTGCTACGGGCTGCTAGTGCCAAGATGGTGTCTCTTTCCTTTCTCTTGTTATCGATTAGATAGCGAATGTTATCCGCTTTCCTATCGTCAAGGTCAGAGTCATTCAATAGACGGTCCTCAAGGACTTGAATACCAGAGCGTAATAGCCTGAGACGAGTATGTCTGTCTGGTTCTCACTTCCTCATCCTCAGGATTAGAGCGGGAACTCTCTAACGAGGTACTGGTGTAGCGATTGCCAAAATCGTGATTACCAGGGTTAGTTGACAAATGAGGGTCGATATTACGAGGATGGTAAGCCTCATCGAGTTCCATACGATCTATCCTCTGACAGGGTTAGGTTTGTCAAGAGGATGGTCAATGGTAGCATCAGAGCTACAGAGATTAAATTTTTTGAAATATGTTCTGGCACCCGATGAGATGCCGACAGAGTTTGTGGCCCTAGTAGTGCTCAGGAATTGACAACTGTGATTAAATTCCCTGGCAGAATTGTTTGGAACCAGCGGATTTGCACTTGGCAATTGTTACTCCGCAAAATTTGTCGTCATCAGTGAAGCAGTTCATTGATTCATTTCGCAGAGTGATGAACTCTCCACGGACTCTGAAAACATGCTCAGTGACTTTGGACAAGCAGACGCCGGAGGAATGGCCATCTAACTCACAGGGCAGCTATTGATTTGGAAAACCCGTAGACGATACAATTGTATTCATTTTAACACGCAGATGCTCAAATTGTCGTCTGACAATTCCTTTGTCTGAGCAGGTGATATATGGGTGTCCAGGTTCAAGAGGTAATGAGACACTGGGTGTTAGAGTACAAATGTAGTAGACTTTAAATCTAAGTTGTTAGCGTGCGGTGTGGGGACTAATAGTAAAGTGCTAGTGTATCTAATGTATGGTGCATTCGAATGGATTTATTTATGATCTCACCCTCAGTTATATACTGATGGTGTTTGTACTAGTGTTGAACCACTTGCGTTGGCCAGGGTAAAAAAAACATATGATCAGTATGAGAAACCTTATGCAGAACACTTTAGCACTCGGATATATTTTCTAGAAATAAATATATCATATTCTCTGTTACCACACTCCGTCTCGGACCTCGGCTCTTGGCTAGCCGCTGTTACCACACTCAGTCTCGAGCGTCGGCTCTCGGCTAGCCGGTGGCCCGTTTTCTATAAACATAATAATCTGAGAAGAAGTCTCAAATTACTCTTACGTTCTCTCAGGCTGACCCACCTATACTTATATATTAATTTGAGAACAAGTCCCATATTACTCTCGAGCTGACGACGTAAAACATTATTAACGTATATAGAAATACGCCTACTACTGTAGTCTATCACTGGGGTCCCTTCGTCTGGAGGTACCATAATGGATACCAACAGTTCCGGTCGGGGGGTCGGTTGAGAAAAGATTGACTATCATCTCGATTACTAAAAAAAAAACATAGTCAACGAAACACAGGATTAATTTCAGGGATGAAAATCGATGAAATAAGCCCCGAGTTCTAAGTTTAGGGGTTGAGAGTTTTTCCCACATTTTTTTTTTCAAAAAAAAAAAAAAACTTCAAGAAAATGTTCTATTTTAGATGATTGGCGTAAACTCGTGAATTTTTTTTTAGCGAATTTTTTTTTAGGGAGAGCCAATCAAATTGGCTTAAATCCCTACACATTGATGTATATGTGTGTTTCTATTGGCTGATTTGCTATTTCATTGTGTATGGCTTCG
>LUCW03000845.1:15000-39757 GCA_001586965.3 Sphaeroforma sirkka | reverse complement strand
AGGAACAACACACACACACACACACATACATATATATATATATATATATGCATATATATATATATATATATATATATATATATATATATATATATATATATATATATATATATGTATATTTGTAAATATGTATATGTATATATGAATATATGTATATACGTATATATGCAAATATGCACATTCATATATATATATATATATATATATATATATATATATATATATATATATATATATATATATATATATATGTATATTTGTTTATATCCGAAATCCTAAAACCCTAGGATCGCAATGTTAAACGTCAGTTGGGTGTCAGAAATATGAATGCCAAGGTTAAGCATCAGTTAAGGTCAGACTTAGTGTTCTCAAATTGAAGTCGCAAGTATATCGCGCCAGATATTTACTTCAGACATAGCGCACGCAAGATCAAAAGTCAGACTGAGTTGTTGCAGTCTTTTAACCTGTCTACAGTGTATTTACAATATGCATTCAGTGTCAGTGTGTCACGTAATTTTTACTTTCACTTTGTATCCTCTATTTAGTCAGTTGTCCATGATTTAATTTGTATGCACTCTACTAGCTAGAGAGAGTTAGTAGTTACCATATAAAGACCACATATACATAATATCAATATACAGTCAAGAGTTTAAACACACTCCGACACATGTGATGGTGGTGTCTCTAAAATCAATGTTTTTTCTACTTCTAAAAAAATACTGGCGGTATTTCTAGAGATGTTTAAAAAAATGATTGTTCACGAATCACGGTCCTCTGGAATCTGGAGCACTATAGAATCTCTGCTAAATGTACGTTTTCCTGGGCTGGTAAAAAGACGTGGCATTGGCAAAAAGACATGTCAGATATGTCGCGGCGACTTTTTCTAAGGTTGTCATTTCCGCTACATACGACTCAGACTGAGTCTGTTTGTGTAACTTGATTTTTTGAAACAAAAATTCCGCTCTGGAGTCGTGCCCCGACTCTCGAACCCTGATCGAGCTGACACTAATCCTGCAATCCAGACTTCCAGACGCCAGACTCAGAGGGTAATTTTGCTGATTGATTAAATATTCCTGACATCAGGGCTAATCCAGTAAAACATAATTATTTTAAATAAAACGAACCTATTCTGCAAGTTCCACGAGTAGAAATAGTACTTTTCTAATTAAAAAAGACAGGTCACGTACTCACGGGATTATTGGTGCAACGACTCCAACGAGCAACTGTGCAACTTCAAACTTGCATCCCGCCAGTTGAACAGTTCCCACTTCCCCACAGCCCACTGTCAGTCTGTCTTTGGGATGCCCAGAAAGGTCCGGAGTAAATAAATATTTCTACACAAGAGTCTACGCGTGAGAGACTAAATAAATAAAATAATAAAAGATCCCCCAACAGCAAGTATTTGACTAACAGGGACTTTTGTCGTATTTTGCAACATGCATACTGCATAACAATGTATTTTATCACAGCAAAAGAATACTCGGTAGCAAATCAGATTCTGCGTATCAGGGTCGTAGAGTATAGGTTCGAGGGCATGTGAGAGCAGTGCGACTCCTTTGAGTAGTGAGAACGTGAGACCGTGTGCCAAGTATGTACTGCCAACTCATTCTCGCAGGTCTCACTGCCACAAGGAAAAGCAGCACAGATGAGAGGTGAGCGGTGAGCCTGATGAGTATGATACTGGATACACAACAAAAGATGTTATGACTGATGCGTGATGAGAGAGGTCCGAGCGACGAGTGCCCGAGCCGCTGCCGAGCATGCCAGCTTCCCAGGAGAGAGGGCCAGATGATCCCAGAGGGACCCAGTGTTGACTACAAGGCACACCGGCACAGTGTCCCACGCTACTGCCCCCAGAGTGAGAGGGGTCACACAACTAATAACCCAAGACAACCACAACTCCGCACATGTGTTGCAGTGCCAACCGCCAACGACTACACTGTACTAAAAACTAGTCTAAAAATAACCTATGTAGTATGTAAATACTACGGCCACGGGCCACAGGACCAACCAGTGGCCAGTATAATGCCCATAGGCCCCAGGCCTATTCGGCTACAGAGCTATGGCCTACGGTCTACGCGGGCGCCGCCCTACTATAGTGCTACAGTGCCACACTCCTACGCTATACAGTCTAGACTCTAGTCTACAGTTCACACTTTACCAGTTTACAGTCTACAGCCTACAGTCCTACAGGCCTACACTACAGTTTACACTCATTACTGTATCTTACTTGTGAGTACCGGGACTGCTGACTACGTACTAGTAGCCTACAGTCTACACTCTACGATAACTACACTCTGCAGTCTACAGACACGCGAGTCGAGCTCTACAAGAGTGTAGAGGCTACTTTACCTCCAGAGGGAGTCCACATTCTACAACTGTGACTCTATGAGTCTACAGCTACTCAGCTCTCTCTGGTCTACACTCTACAATCTCTCTCTACTAATAGAGAAGAGAGAGTATGTAAATATCTCGTCTACAACTTTACATTCTACAGGAGGTGTACATACCTGTATTAACCTGTACATACACTCTACAGTCTAGTATCTGCAGACCAGTCTACAGTCTACACTCCACAGTCTACACTACCGTTTGCACTCTAGTTTTGCACTAGCTAGTTTATACTCTATTTACAGTCTACACTCTATTTACATTCTACACTCTACAGTCTATACTCTAAAGTCTACAGTCTACCGTCTACAGTTTACACTTTACACTCTATTAGTAATTTTAATTTTAGTACCATATTTTTACACCATTTATTTTAAAAACTACAGTCTGCAGTGTCCACAACTCTACAGCGAAGTCGAATTGTGCCAACATCGCCCAATCCTGTTCTCAGTGCTCACTGAGCGCTTACTAATACTAAAAACCCTCAATGCATAGCAACTGAAGTCTGAAGAGTGAACAGTGAAGCCTGAGCCCTGAAGCCTTTTGATTCTGTATGTACTGAATAGTGAATGGTATTTTTATAAATATATATAAAAATACACAAGTACAATGGTGAAAAGTGTATGTACTAAATAGAAATAATATATATAAATAAAAAGAAGGCTATACTCAAATAATAGACGATTAAAAATTTAAAAAATGTAAAACTATAAACTAAATACTATTTAGTGTACACTGCACAGTGTACACTATGCACAGAAATCCCTATGCACAGTACACTGTATTTACATTGAACTCTGGTGAAGAGAGTGCCAACTGCAAACAATGCAAAGTGTCAAGAAGAACTAAATAATTAGTGCCAAGTTGCCAGCTGTGTCTGACAGTCTGTGCTAAGTGCCGACAATAAATACCAATGAAAAATAGAAGAAATGTGCCAACTGTTATCAGTTATATTTGAGTCTTTTTTTAAAATAGCGGAATAAAAACAGAAAACTGGTTTGTACACTATACAGGGAATTCCGACCTTCTACTCCCAGAGTCTCCCACCCTAAATATTCTATCTTTGTATTTTTGTTGAGAAAAGTGACTTTTACATGTACTACATCTCATATAATCGGGTTTTTTAAAATAAATATATTGCAAAAATGCAGACATCTCTCATCTCACTTTTTTAAAACAAACTGCGGTTGTACAATTGTCAATTATACTTATTCTGCAGTTGTTGTCAAAAAAAGATTGTGCCACCAAATCACCCATTTTGACAGGAGGCATGGGACATCAAATACAGACCCGATTCAAGAGTTTGATAGCGTAAAATGCTCACAATGGCCCCGAATAAGAAAATCACCTAAACACTTTTTAGATTTTACACTTCTTGGTTCAAAATTAATTCTGACAAAATTTGAAAAGATTGGCCGCTTACTTGGTATGTACCATTCCAGTGCCAATTTTGGACTTTTGAGGTCAGAAATCGACATGCCCGCTCATATCTCAGGTCTGTCAAAGTTGTCACAATTTTCAAAACATCATTCCATCAGGCCTAAAAGTCTATTTTAGTGTGTTTCATGTGGCCTTTATAACTGGCACCGATCGCTTTAGTAGTAGTCATACATACATATTTAGTCATATGCCTTATAATGCACGACGTCACCAAAGACGAAGTTCATGACGACTACAACAAGAAAACGGTAGACACATATTATGATGATTGTTGTACATGTTTTTCAAATCTTTGATACAGAAGATAGGTGAGGGAAACAACGTGAAACAGTGTTGTGATGACACATCGGCAGGACTACAGAAGAATGTTGTTGAATCACTAGATGGAGTTAGATTGGATATAATCAGACTGATAAAGGCTTAACGCTACTGCTTGCGGAGTTTTTAAAGAATACACATCACATCGTCGGGTGCCTGAGAATGTGTACGACATTATCACAGCCGAGATGACGGCCAAAAATTGAAAAGATTGCTAATATAATATCTTTATGTATATCATTTAGCGATGTACCTGTTTATTTATTGACGTAAACAGGCTATAAGGTATACAAATCGACAGCCGACTACATATGTATATATGTACCATATGTGGTTGCAGGACCTAGAATATAATGACCGCTCCCCAAGTTCAGTATTGGCCGTCCCCAAGTTCAATATTGGCCGCCCAAAGTCAGTAAAATGGCCACTTCAATAATGGCCGAAATTTCACAAGGCAGTTTTAGCTTCATTTCATCAAAACAATCACCACTGCGAAACCCGATTTTGAGATTTCGAATTTCTTCAATTTGTAAATCGGCTTTTAATTTTTTATTTGGTGGAACATCTTTAAGCCACTGCACTATGCCCCCACAGCCACTCCCCCAGGCGCCAGAGGGGCCCAGGGCCCCAGGCCCCAGGTCCCAGGCTCCAGGTCCCACCCAGTCCATGTCCTAGCATAACTGCATACCTAAATCCTAATATGGTTTGCGCTTGAAAACATAAATATTTTAAATATTCATCAGTAAGAACTAAAACGTTGTCAAACTTGTACATACGTGATACGACAATAATATCCTTACTCTCGCATAGCCTTCTGAAAGTTAGACATCGTGCCAGGAAAATAAATGAACGAGAAATCGAAAGGTAAACAAATAAATAGTGGTTTTCACCGTCATATCCTGAGTATATATAGTACGTGCTTACGAGCTCAGTTGCAAGTAACGAGCAGCTAAATCAATGAATAGAATCAGTATGATGTTCCAATATATCACGATCAGTGCTTGCCTGTGCGCGATTGTCTCCGCAGCCCCAGCTGACAACCCGACGTCGGTACTCGACACCATTTTGTCTCGTGGCGAACTGCTCATTGGCGTTACGGGTGACTACATCCCTTTCAGCTTTCTAGCCGATGGAGTTGATATTCAAGATGTTGCCGGCGCAGATGTTGATTTAGGTCGTGCTCTGGCCGCATCCCTTGGTGTAAATGCCACCTTTGTGCAGACATCATGGCCTACCCTTTTGGAGGATTTACACGCCGGTTTATACGATATTGGTATGAGTGGTATAACGAAGACTCTAGTGCGCCAGCAGGTCGCTTATCTGTCTGACTCGTATATGGATTTTGGCAAGATGGCCGTTGTGCGGTGTGAAGACGGCGATAAGTACGCTTCACTAGACGACCTCAATCAACCGACTGTCACTTCTGTGGCGAATCCTGGCGGTACCAACGAGAAATTTCAGCTCGAACATTTAGACAAGACAAACCAAACAACGTGGCCTGACAACCGATCGATCTATGATCGCGTTGCGGAAGGGCATGCAGACGTATTCGTTAGTGACAGTGTTGAGGTCTTACTGCACGTGGATCTGGATGAGCGATTGTGTGCACCTATTGAGGAGACTTTCACACAAAGTGAAATGGGATATTTATTGCCACGCGATGACATTTGGCTAAACTACGTGAACCTGTGGCTACATCAGGAAGAAGTAGCGGGCAGCTTAACAATGGAGTCTTTCATCGAGAAAGGCGAAGCACTGTACGTGGCCAATATTTAGAGTATAGAAGCTTAAGGAAGTGACTTAAGATTTACGTAAATTGAACATAATATATCTGATTTCACTGCTTCAAATACGTTGTAGTACATTATAAAAACAAAAAAAGGATAATATCAGGAAGATTGCACATTCATAAACGACTGAGCTAAGATCGTCCACTCTTGACTATAAACTTGCAGATTTTAGTTGTGCGTATTCATGACAATAAAACAATTTGAATACAGCAATGCTAGTACTATATTTGATGATGCTCAGTGACGAGTGCGGATTCAAACCAAATCCCAGCTTTCTTCATGTGGGCCTTTAAAGCGCATGAGAAATGGCGCCATGTTCATAGTACACTACAACGCCAAATCCGACATCCTCTATTCTCTTTTGTGTGTCGTTTACTGTTTATTTTCAATACTTTGCCCTCGGTATCTTTACACAGCCAGATAATTTTAATACCATGTTTTTTTTTGTTTTATATTTGTTAGAAACAAAAACATCGGTAAAGTGTACCTTATATTTTTTTTTGGGGGGGTCAACAATATATAAAAGTAATTACATGTGATTTTCAAAATTCACATTACGTTGTGAATATACTCAGGCACACAACCATTCAAGCTCGCAGACAAACAAGAACACGGAAAGTTCTGTAAAATACACCTGCAAAGATGGCGGACATGAATAACCCAACCCCTTTCGAAACCTTCCTGCTTTTGGGAGGTGAAACGAAAATTGAAATTGAAAACGACGCGAAA
The DNA here is from genome assembly GCA_001586965.3 of Sphaeroforma sirkka. NCBI lineage: Eukaryota > Ichthyosporea > Ichthyophonida > Sphaeroforma > Sphaeroforma sirkka. The sequence goes on along the minus strand of LUCW03000845.1, from coordinate 33,089 downwards.
CACAAGAATACGGCTAAATTCACGGTATAAATTATCAGGCCGACAATTTTGTATACACGTTCTCTGTACACATGTGCCGTAAGAGATTCATATAAATTTAACTAATATTATATACATATGTGTACATACATATATATATATATATATAATATAAATATGTATAAATAAAAAATATACATATTCATATATATATATATATATATATATAACATATATATATAATATATGTATATATGTATAATATATAATATATATATATAATATATATAATAATAACCAATGCATACGTACATACATATATATTGCATATGCCATATATATATGTATAATATGTATACATATGTTGAATATATATATAATAATAACATAATAATAATATAATAATAACATGCATGCAATAATATGTAATAATATCTTATCCATGCATGCGTATGCGTGATATGTATTGTAATGCACGTGTGTATGTATGTATGTGTGTGTGTAATAATGTAATGTAATATAGCCAATAATAATAATAATAATAATAATAATAATATGTATAATAATATGTAATAATATGTATATGCATGCATTGCATGCGTACGTATGTATGCATGCATGTATGTAATGTGTAGCCAGTATGTGTGTGATGTGTTGCGTATGTGTAATATGTATATGTATAATATATGTATATAATAATAATATAATGTATGTATATAATAATATGTGTGTATGTTATGTACATAATAATGTATATATGTGTGTATGCATGAAGTATGGATCAGTTATTATGTAATGGCCATGTAGTATCCAGCAATATGTAATAATATGTATGTGTATAATAATAATAATAATGTGTAATAATGTGTTGCCAATATCATGCATGTATGCAATGTTATGTATGTATACTGCGGTAATGTAATATTGTGGCATACATATGTAATAATACCAATATAGCATGTAATAATAATATGTATGTATGTATGTATACATGTAATAATTGTCAATGATATGTAATGTTGTGTAATGTACATATAATAATATGTATGCGTAATCTGTATATATTAATATCATAATATGTAATAATAATATGTATGACATGTAATATGTATGTATATGTGTAAATGTGTGTATGCATAATATGCCACGTGTGTATGCATAATAATATGCATATGCCAATAATAATATGTATGTATAATAATAATAATAATAATAATATACATGTAATGCGTACGTATGGTTGTGGGATCTGTATAGATTGTGTATGCATGTTTTGTATGTATGTTTTCTGACGTTTGCATGGACTATGCTGTATATGTGTATGTTTGTAATAATGTATGTAATAATAATGTATATGGAATATGGATAATATATATATGTAATAATGTGTATGTAATAATAATAATATATGCAATAATAATGCATGTATGCATGCAACAATAATGCACAATATATATAATAAATAATAATAATAATAATATGCATGGTTTTGGTCTGTAATAATGTGTGTACATGTATTATATGTTTTGTATTGACGTCAATGTATATATAATAATAATATAATAATAATAATAATATATGTAATATGATAATAGTATGTATATAAAGAAAGATGTAAAGGTATAATACGTGGCACATGTGTATGTAGTAACATAATGTATGTGTATGTTTGTATTGTAACATGTATATGGATAACAATGTAATGTATGTACATAATATAATATGTAATATAATAATCTATCTATACATACGTGCACACATGCATGTATGAATAATGGCAATATGTAATAATGCAGTATGTATATATTAATATAATGATGACGTATGTATATAATGTTGTATGTATGTGTATTACGTAATATAATAATGTATGTATGTATAATAAATAATAATAACATCTTTAAATCTTTAATCTGTAATCTGTATACTGTATGTATGTATGCTATAGCCAATGTATGTGTATGTATAATAATAATAATAATGTAATATACATGTATATGTAATATGTTTATGCATGAGTATGGATCGATTGATAGTGTGTAGCATAACAATATGTATGTATGTTGTATGATATAATAATGTATATGTAACTGTAATAATAATAATAATGTATATGGCAATATTGTGTATGTTCGTTTGCCACGTGTTATTTTAAGATTGCGTAACCATGGCAACAACTAATGTAACCATATATATGTAATGTGTAATCAATTAAATGGTAATTGGTGTTAATGTAGCATTATGTGTATGTATGTAGCCATGTATATGTAATATGTAATATGTATCTATTAATCTTTATGTAATCTGTAATCTTTTAATCTGTAATCTGTAATCTTGTCAGTGGCCTGTGTGTTGTATGTATTAGCCAATATGTATAGAAATAATATATAATATACATATATATAACTGTTTTGTATGTTGTTTATGCACTTATGTGTGTATGCCAACCATTATGTATAATATTAATAATAATAATAACAATGTGTAATGTATTAGTTAATATGTATGTGGATTATGTATACTAATATGTATACATGCGTAATAATGCATGTACCAATGTAATATGTTATATGTTCGTTTGTAATAATGTGCAGTAATATGTAATATGCTATAATAATAATAACCATGTCGTATGTGTATGTTAATGTGGGATATATGTGTTTGTTTATGCATGGAGTATGGATCGATTAATATGTATAATAATATGTGTATATTGCCAATATGTATGCAATGTATATTGTATGGCAATGTACATTAAATAATAATGTATGTATGTTTCGTATAGTAATGTACAATCAGTAGCCAATGTAATAATATATGTGGCCAACAATAATGGCAATAACCATGTGTGTAATATGTAATAATAATGTTGTATATGCGTGTGTAACAACCAACTAATATGTGTAATATGTAATAATAATAATAATATGTAAATACAATTGATATGTATTGTAATAATGATAGCAATAGCCAATAATGTATGTATCAATAATAATAATAATATGTATTTATAATAATAATGTTTTGACATGTTTGTGTTGTTAATATGTCTGTATGTTTATACATTATGCTTAATAATATTATATGTGTGTATGATATGGGATCTGTATAGATGTGTATATAATGCATGTTTGTAATAACAATAATATAATATGTATGTAATAATAATAATATGTAACAATATTATAATGTATGATTTTTAGATATGTTTTCTAACGTTTTGCATGGACTATGTCATGTATGTATGTATGTGTTTGTAATAATATGCTTGTATGTAATGTACATGTAATATGTGTTGTAATAATAATATGCATGTATACATGTAATAATAATATGTAATAATAATATGTAATAATATGTATATACATAATATACATAATATCATATGCATATATGGTTTGGATACATATGTATATTATATTATAAATGATGTGGAGTTAAAGATATATATGTTCATACATATGTATGTAATATGTAATATGTAATATGTATAATATGTATGTATGTTTACATATATTTGTATGTAATAATACGTGCATATATTTTGGATCTGTATAGTGTGTAATGCATGTTTGTGTTTGTAATTATGTATATGTATATAATATATGTATCATATATGTATATGTTGTATGGAAATGTATAATTCAAATATGTTCATAATATAATGTGTATGTGTATGTAATAAAGATAAATATGAAGATGATAGCGTCGTTACATATATGTGTATGTAATAGATATGTATCATTCGTATTAATGCACCCCGCACACGCACGCACGTAATACAATAATATGTGTAATCAATTAATAATAATATGTAATAATAATAATATGCCAATATGTATATGTATGTAATTATGTAATATGTAATAATATGTAATATGTATGTAATAATAACAAGCAATAATAATATGTAATATGTAATGTTTGATTTATAATATGGATAAAGTATGTAATATACAATGTATGTATAGCAATGTATTATTCATATTGCAATACGCATATTACGTATATGTATGTGTCAATGTATATTGTGTTGTTCGATGATGTAATAATATGTACCCAATGGTGTGAATGTAATAATGTATGTATGTAATATGTATATAATATGTGTAATGTAATATGGAGTGATGATATGACGCAATGTATGTGGTTGTATATGTATGTTATAGTAACATGTATGTAGCCATACATGTAGCATATAATAATAATAATAACAATAATGTGATACATGTATGTTGTTTTTTTTATGTATGTTTTCTGACAACGTTTTGCATGGACTATGCTTGTATAATATGTTTGTATATGTAATGCATTATATGCGTGCATAATAATAATAATATAGCAATATATGTATAAGGTTTACATGCAATGCATGCGTATATGGTTTGGTCTGTATATATGTGTATATGTATGTTCATGTTCGTATGTATGTAATAACAATATGTATGCATGTAATAATGCATGGAAATAATAATAATATGTATGCATGGAAATATTGGTGTAATATGTTGATGTAATGTGTATGTAATATATAATATATATATATATATGTTTATGTTGATGTTTTGTATATGTAATATACATATGTATAATAATAATATATATGTAATAATAATAATATGTATGCATGTATATGTTTATGTTGGATGTGATGTATGTAATATGTATGTAATATGTGCTATATATAATATAATAATATATATGTTTTGCAATATATATGTATGTTTATGTATGTTATGTGATACTGATATGTGTATGGAAATAGTTGGTCATCATATAATATGTATATATATAAGTATGGTTTAACATTAATATGTTTGTGTATGGATGAGATGTATGCATATAATCAGTACATGCCAATGGACACACACGGACAGACGCACACACGCATATGTATGTATGTGTGTATTGAATATATATATGTATGTATGTGTTGCAAGGATATATATGTATGTATATATATTCGTATGTATGTATTCATATAATATGGATGTAATATGTTATATATGTATGTAATATGTATGTAATATGTATATATGTATGTATACAATCCAGGATATATATGTATGTATGTATAATTTGTTTGTCATAATCTTTGTATATAATGTGTAATAATATAATATGTAATAATATATATATATATGTATTATGCATAATAAATAATCTGTAATCTGTCTGCGTACATGCATAATCTGTAATCTCTATATGCATATATGTTCATGCACATATGCACACGTTTTATATATATGTATGTGGCGTGTGTGTATCTATCTGTGTATATATATAATAATATATATATGTTCATATATAATATATATATATATATATTTATGTAAATATATGTATATGTTTATATATGTTTATAATGTATATATATATATATATACATATGCATATGCGTGAATATCTATATATATATATATATATATATATATATATATATATATATATATATATATATATATGTGTGTGTGTGTGTGTGTGTATATATATAGGGGCGTGTAAATTCGTATATATGTTTTGTACATGGATATGTTTCTATATATATAGATCTGACTTCCTGACCTATTGATACACACACATGTCCTGTAGTTATGATTTTGACTCGGCGTCATTTTTTTTGCTCCAACTCCCAAATGCAGATTAACAAAGAAGATCACACGCTTGGCAATGTTCTGCGGCATCAGCTGTTAAAAGATCCCGCTGTCCTCTTCAGTGGCTACCACATTATACATCCGTTGGAGTTCAAATTCGAATTGCGAGTTCAAACGGATCCTAACGGCACATACACACCCGAAGATGCGCTTGAGAACGCCATCAAGGATTTAATATCTGAGTGCTCGCATCTGGAGGATCAATTTCAGGTAGAATAGAGTTGTCTTCATACTTACTACGTGAATAGTTCGTCTCCATGGTTTCATAGGTGTAAGCGGGAACACGTTTCCTAGTCCGCTGCCTATATATCATTGATTAATTGTTGGGATGTGACTTCTCATTTATTTGAACGCGGGCCGAAAGGTGGGGTATCTAGGCATTGCATTTATATGTTCAACTGCCGTTTTTTTTATTCTTCAGACTTCTTATTATACTATACGCGAACTCCATTTGAGAACACGATCTGGTCAACGAGTGTTGCGTCGGGAGAAGGCGATATCTCTATATCGATATCACCTTACATTATTTTATCCTGTTTTAACCTATTTCCGCACGTACAGCAACAAATCGACAGCAAAAAGCAAACAACCGACCCTGGAATGGCGTATATGTAATGTTGATTCTACTCTTCATGTAGACGATATCGTCAGCGTCCGAATCGTCAGTCTGCGCATACACAAGTGACCATATTTAACATCTGTACATATACTTCTGAATAATTAAAGACACGCTTGCACACAATCAATGAAATTGATTGCCCTTCAGTTGGCGTGGCCGCAATAGCTCCAGTCCATATACCATTCTCAGGCGTACCTTGAAGGTGCACTTATCTACACACAAGATGAGATCTGTAGCTAAGTGGTCGTACTATGTGCTAGGCTTATATAGGAGAATGTCCACACCATGCAGATTTTCATATAGAAGGATTTTGGTATAGGCTGCGAAAACTCCGGTGCAGATATTGTTCTCGAGCATACTGTGTACCTTAAGGAGCACAGAGAGTAATATTTACAACTTACGGTCGGACAATGTGTTAAAAGGTCTGTTGTAGAACAATTACAACAATGAAAACGGCAGAGGCAAACGAGCATATATATACAACTATTACAGTGTACGCTGCGATGGCTTCGGTCGGGATGTGATACTCCTGTATCATTGGTGCCTCTTTTTGTATGCAACGTGAGATTCATATGTCGGTTGTGGTTGTTTTGTGTGCGAATTATTGTGCTGGAAAACAGGTACAGCCATAAAGAAAAAAAATCATCAGGCTAACGCTCAGGCAAGAAGGAAAGAAATGAGAATTGGACTACTGTACTGCACCATGACATGGTTTCAAAGTTCAGCATAGTCATTGTCACGAAATGACTAAAAAAGATGATACTATTCGAATGATAGAAGAAATATAGGGCCCACTGAATTTGTCCGTGATAGCAATTACACACGAAAGTACACCAAAACAAGGGACCTACCTCGAACAGCATATAAAGTAGTTGTCAATATCACGAAATCTTTCTTAACAACTGCGTCAGCGAACTCACATTCTACGAACAAATGGTCTTCGGTAATTCACAAAGGCGAATGGGCAATACACACTGATCGTTAGCCATACATATACTTGCTGGTATGCACTCATAGAAAACTGACCATGGAAACAGTACGAATTAAACACCAAGACAGGACACCAGCACATGATGGGCATTATACACTGATCGTTAGCCATATATATACTGGTATGCACTCATAAAAAACTGGCCATGGAAACACTACAAATTAAACACCAAGATAGGACACCAGCACATGGCTATTAAGTCGAATTTCCAATGATAAACTGAATAAGTGATACAGTACAAGACGCATATCGTTAGGTGACTGTTTAAGTGAAGTTCACGTGTCGGTGGAGCCATAGACAGCTTCTTGGCCATATAGTGCCATATTCTGACAGTGTATACTAGAACGGTTTAGCAGATCGTAAACAATGGCAGTCGCCTTCTTTAATTCTATTGGTAGCATTTGTTGGCATCACTTTCCAATAATCATTTCGAGCGGAACACTTTAATAAGGGTTTATGAACGGGTGCGAGAAAACTTATTACACATATTTACGGGTGTCTATGTTGTATGGACAGACGTTTTAAAATATATACGATTGTAGCAGTTTAAATACATAATTACATCTTATTCAGGCATTGTGCAAGTTTGCGGGCCCCCGGGATACGAATCGACATATATACGACAACAAGCCATGAAGTAGCCCATAGCCTCAGCCCTCATAGGCCATATTAAAGCCTCAGCCCTCAGAGGCCATATTAAAAGCCTCAGTCCTCAGAGGCCATATTAAAAGCTCAGTCCTCAGAGGCCATATTAAAAGCCTCAGTCCTCAGAGGCCATATTAAAGCCTCAGTCCTCAGAGGCCATATTAAAGCCTCAGCCCTCAGAGGCCATATTAAAGCCTCAGTCCTCAGAGGCCATATTAAAGCCTCAGCCCTCAGAGGCCATATTAAAGCCTCAGTCCTCAGAGGCCATATTAAAGCCTCAGCCCTCAGAGGCCATATTAAAGCCTCAGCCCTCAGAGGCCATATTAAAGCCTCAGTCCTCAGAGGCCATATTAAAGCCTCAGTCCTCAGAGGCCATATTAAAGCCTCAGTCCTCAGAGGCCATATTGAAGCCTCAGCCCTCAGAGGCCATATTAAAGCCTCAGTCCTCAGAGGCCGTATTAAAAGCCTCAGTCCTCAGAGGCCGTATTAAAGCCTCAGTCATCAGAGGCCATAATAAAGCCTCAGCCCTCAGAGACCATATTAAAGCCTCAGTCCTCAGAGGCCATATTAAAGCCTCAGCCCTCAGAGGCCATATTAAAGCCGCAGTCCTCAGAGGCCATATTAAAGCCTCAGCCCTCAGAGGCCATATTAAAGCCTCAGTCCTCAGAGGCCATATTAAAGCCTCAGCCCTCAGAGGCCGTATTAAAAGCCTCAGTCCTCAGAGGCCATATTAAAGCCTCAGTCCTCAGAGGCCATATCAAAGCCTCAGTCCTCAGAGGCCATATTAAAGCCTCAGCCCTCAGAGGCCATATTAAAGCCTTAGCCCTCAGAGGCCATATCAAAGCCTCAGCCCTCAGAGGCCATAATAAAGCCTCAGCCCTCAGAGGCCATATTAAAGCCTCAGTCCTCAGAGGCCATATTAAAGCCTCAGCCCTCAGAGGCCATATTAAAGCCTCAGTCCTCAGAGGCCGTATTAAAGCCTCAGTCCTCAGAGGCCATATTAAAGCCTCAGTCCTCAGAGGCCATGGCCAAAAAGCCTCAGCCCTCAGAGGCCATATTAAAGCCTCAGCCCTCAGAGGCCATATTAAAGCCTCAGTCCTCAGAGGCCATATTAAAGCCTCAGCCCTCAGAGGCCATATTAAAGCCTCAGCCCTCAGAGGCCATATTAAAGCCTCAGTCCTCAGAGGCCATATTAAAGCCTCAGCCCTCAGAGGCCATATTAAAAGCCTCAGTCCTCAGAGGCCATATTAAAGCCTCAGCCCTCAGAGGCCATATTAAAAGCCTCAGCCCTCAGAGGCCATATTAAAGCCTCAGTCCTCAGAGGCCGTATTAAAGCCTCAGTCCTCAGAGGCCATATTAAAGCCTCAGCCCTCAGAGGCCATATTAAAGCCTCAGTCCTCAGAGGCCATATTAAAAGCCTCAGTCCTCAGAGGCCATATCAAAGCCTCAGTCCTCAGAGGCCATATTAAAAGCCTCAGCCTCAGCCCTCAGAGGCCATATTAAAGCCTTAGCCCTCAGAGGCCATATCAAAGCCTCAGCCCTCAGAGGCCATAATAAAGCCTCAGCCCTCAGAGGCCATATTAAAGCCTCAGTCCTCAGAGGCCATATTAAAGCCTCAGCCCTCAGAGGCCATATTAAAGCCTCAGTCCTCAGAGGCCATATTAAAGCCTCAGCCCTCAGAGGCCATATTAAAGCCTCAGCCCTCAGAGACCATATTAAAGCCTCAGTCCTCAGAGGCCATATTAAAGCCTCAGTCCTCAGAGGCCATGTTAAAGCCTCAGCCCTCAGAGGCCATATTAAAGCCTCAGTCCTCAGAGGCCATATTAAAGCCTCAGCCCTCAGAGGCCATATTAAAGCCTCAGCCCTCAGAGGCCATATTAAAGCCTCAGCCCTCAGAGGCCGTATTAAAGCCTCAGTCCTCAGAGGCCATATTAAAGCCTCAGCCCTCAGAGGCCATATTAAAGCCTCAGCCCTCAGAGACCATATTAAAGCCTCAGTCCTCAGAGGCCATATTAAAGCCTCAGCCCTCAGAGGCCATATTAAAGCCGCAGTCCTCAGAGGCCATATTAAAGCCTCAGCCCTCAGAGGCCATATTAAAGCCGCAGTCCTCAGAGGCCGTATTAAAGCCTCAGTCATCAGAGGCCATATTAAAAGCCTCAGCCCTCAGAGACCATATTAAAGCCTCAGTCCTCAGAGGCCATATTAAAGCCTCAGCCCTCAGAGGCCATATTAAAGCCGCAGTCCTCAGAGGCCATATTAAAGCCTCAGCCCTCAGAGGCCGTATTAAAGCCTCAGTCCTCAGAGGCCGTATTAAAGCCTCAGTCCTCAGAGGCCGTATTAAAGCCTCAGTCATCAGAGGCCGTATTAAAGCCTCAGTCCTCAGAGGCCATATTAAAGCCTCAGTCCTCAGAGGCCATGTTAAAGCCTCAGTCCTCAGAGAGGCCGTATTAAAGCCTCAGCCCTCAGAGGCCATATTAAAGCCTCAGTCCTCAGAGGCCATATTAAAAGCCTCAGCCCTCAGAGGCCATAATAAAGCCTCAGCCCTCAGAGACCATATTAAAGCCTCAGCCCTCAGAGGCCATATTAAAGCCTCAGCCCTCAGAGGCCATATTAAAGCCTCAGCCCGCAGAGGCCATATTAAAGCCTCAGTCCTCAGAGGCCATATTAAAGCCTCAGCCCTCAGAGGCTCAGAGAACCAAACTAATTTGGCTATATTTGGGCTGCACTGCGGCAATCTAAATTTAGGATTCCGAATATTCGTATGGTATTGGCTCAGAGCCAAATATAACTGCCGCTAAAATACAAAAGTTATATATGTAGAACAAGCTTCTGTCATCAGTTTTTAGTGATTACGCCATATGACGTAACATTGTTCGTTGATAATTGGGTTGGTTTCTAGTTTATAATTACGTAAAATATGTACTGGTATATACGAATGTATTCATGGATACATATCTACACCTACAGCTAAGTATAGCACAACATCAAGCTAGGATTTGAAGACCGTATATTCATACGATACTACAAGTGTCCGAATACCTGCACGGAAGAATCGTGCCTCACAGAACCGTTGAGCAGTTGCTACAACGACAAACCGCGGTATTCAATTGCAGTTGTGCAACATTTACTCAATTCTCGTGTGAACCTGTGTAGCCAAGTCTGGCAAAGTTTGTATGTGTCTGTAAAATATATTGCACATTTGTGAACACATTTGTACATGATGTCCATTTTAGACCTGTTTTGCGCACATATTATATATATATATATATATATATATATATGTGTGTGTGTATATATATATATATATGTATATATATAATTATACAGATATTGTACCTCACTCACCTGCCTTTCGTGTTAGACTGTGTTGTCAAGCATGCAGGTTTAATGTCTGTCTCGACACGATATTTGACATTTTCTATGTATGGTTTTTAAAATTAGCATAAACCTGGTTGCAATTTTACGTACCCGATGTCCACCCCACAATTATGGTTTGATGCCCTTCATTCGGGATGTACTCGCTTGTGGTTGTAGTCGCATGCACTGCTGGATGTGCTCATTTCTCTTGATTAGATGACGATAGTCCTATTCTTGAGTAGCTATTCTAGATCATGCCATCAAATACGCTTAATTGACCCTATATTTTAACTGCCTGCGTCTTGTCTCTAGTGTTTGTTTATATGAGACGTGTATAGGGTATATTACTTCGCTCATCAGGATCTATTTAGCAGTTTCTCAAGTTTACTGTGATACATAACCCCCCGGTGTATCTGGGGTTCGCTTCTTACACGATGAATTGTCGCCGAGAAACGCTAGCCAATACATTGGTGATCAGTGTTTCGTAGTTTTGAGTATGGTGAACATCTGTAGAAGACCATGCGGAAAGTATGTTTGTTCGCGAAGTACGGATTTCATTCCATCACTTTACTGTTCTACGGATTTCATTCGATCATTCTACTGGATAACGAGTGACATGTGGCACGTGATGGGTTCATCTATATCCGACCGCGAGTGTTCATTGAGAGTGTTATCTTGAACAAAATCCTGATACGGGCAATTGTCTCATGGCTTTATTTCATACTGGCATTGAACCATGATTTGTATTCACTACAAAATTGCAGGTTAGTTTCGACTAGAACAGGCATATGGCAACAGAGTCGTGTTTCATGGTTTGAGAAGGGGTTCTGACACGTACGTACTAACCGTAAAAGATGCGCGAGTATAACCGAAGGCCCGTGCGGCCGTTCCTTGTGACTGAGTATGCAAAAAGGGACACACCTGCACTGGTAAGCTCTATTCTATTCACCCTCGTGTATTTTCTTGAGTTCACTGTGTTGTGACTAGTCCTGTCATGTGTGTGTTCCCTGAGGCCCGCATACGGATTCAGTCCCTGTCTTGGCCTACGCATGAGCACCAGAGTTGACTCTTATCCCTGGCGTAGGATTCAGTAGTCTAGGTTACGGGTTTACGGTACGCTCAGAAGCGACATGTCAAGCAATAAGGCGCAGACGCTTTTGTAGCTTCATGAACTTAGTGGCTTTTTTATATTGTGTACCGATTACAGACCCCGGGAGCGTTCATTCTGAATCGTAGCGTGTCGGCTGAGCACATCCCATCGGTCTCCAACTTGAATGGCAAGTCATTGAAGAAACCAACTGCGAAAGTGGCGGCGCAGATGGATATGGACAAGGTACGAAGGGTATTTCTATTAAATGGCAAACATAATCGCGAGATTCGTTAATTTAACATGTGTGGAAAAATTGCTAGTTGTCTATTGGTTCGTGTGCCTGTTTCGGGTGCCCTTCGAATCGCGTCCTGCGTAATGTGCAGCTATACTGAACGCATAGCTGCTCCGCTAAATAATAAGAGGAAAACCTTCAATTTTACAAGACACATAGGGTATATGAGGCTAATAGGCGCCTGCCCACAGTTTTACCACATTTGTATTTCTCATAGCCGAAAAACTAATTTTACGACCTATATTCCCTCTTTTTTACCGTAGCAGCCCGGTAGAGAAGAAGCCGCGTGTAAGACCCAGCACTCGTCCGATGACAACCCAGGACCCTCCCATAGCACTTCCGAAGTACTTGCTGGTACTGCAGCATGTGATGGACAGGACGTTGCCGATTTATCCGCTGGTGTGCCTCTTAGCGATGGGGAGGGGAGAGAAGACTATCTCGTTAAAGCCACCAGACTTGCGCAAACAGCACCTGCGTCTCCTTTTTCGTCCACTTACGGCAGGTGAGCGATGGTATTTGCCGTTCAGTCGCTGCTATATATATATATATACATATATATATATATATATATATATATATATATATATATATATATATATATATATATATACATATACATATATATATATATATATATATATATATATAAAATATATATATATATATATATATATATACATATACATACATACAAACATATACATATACATTATGCATACATATACATATGCGCATACATATACATACATATGCATGCATATACATATATGTATATATATGTATATATATATATATATATATATATATATATATATATGTATATATATATATATATATATATATATATATATATATATATATATATATATATATATATATATATATATATATATATATATATATATATATATATATATATATATATATGTGTGTGTGTGTGTGTGTGTGTGTGTGTGCGTTTATTTTGTGCTTACCCTGGGTTTATCAGTCCTAGTTTTTAGTATTCTACACCTCTCAGCCGCAACTGTGTGACTAGCTGTATCAGTGGTGTGAGTGTTGCTCCAAAGTTCACACCATACTCTTGTTAGCTACTAGGCTCACCTTTGATGTGGGTACATTTTGCTGTGCACAAAAGGACACTACTGAGCTTTTTCTGTGATTGGTGTGGGGTATTGGGCATTTTAGACCTCTTTCGTATGCAGCGCATGAGTAACTTTTTTCATTTAATTATATTTTTTTATTTAATTATATCTGCATGGTGATGTACGGTCGAAATCTCAATCGTGTCACATCGATGCTCGCACACGGTACTGGCGCTTACTTTTCAATGGGACTATTTGAGCCGGGTTTGAGTTCTGTAGCCGATTATAGGTCATTCTCCTCGCTATCATTGTACGGAGGTATAACTCTGTGTGCATTTCACCCGCTTTCAGTTACTAAGTGGATTGTATATTTGTCTTTTCTTATTCCATGCGTAATGCTGTGACTGTATTCAGACCGGACGCCTCGAAGATGGTCCGGAGCACACCTAAGCGCCGCAAAAGCAAAGAGCTCGAGGACATAAAATGTACTTCTCGCAGATGGGATGTACCCATCAGAGGGCGAAGTACGTATACTTGATTCTTTGAATAACAATAATCGTGTCTATAGAAAATCAGCTTGCTATGAATAGTGACGACAATGCGGGATTTGCCATATAGATACAAATCAACCGGTCTGAAACAAAGACAACACTTGTGCGGTTGCGGTTGTGGTTACGTATCTTCTGGAACATCATTTGTTAACGCGCTGTATTGCACGGATACCTTTTGCTCTTTGTGTGCGCTCGTTTATACGCCGTCTTGACACCCCACATGAACACATCCACACGCACCTTTACGATCATGTCATACTGCACATACGCAAACCCCTCTTACGTCGTCTCCATTGAATTGGGCCATGTAATCTGCAGTGTGCTACATCGCACAGGCCAGATCCAGCACAGTCATACCCATGGTAGTCACGAGCTACCGCAACCAGATACGCTGTGTGGACGGGTTCTATGTTACCACCAGATACACCGACACCACCCGCGCCCTCACCAATCCACCCTGCGACGCCTGTGGGGTACTGGCGCGCAAGAGCAAGTGCCGGTTTGACAACTGCGGCGACTGTTGCCGGGATGTGAATAACAATCCTTGTAAAGTACACCGGACGAAGGTGTGTGGGGTGCTGTATGCGCAGCTGGTAGTTGTAGCTTGAATAACAATCCTTGTAAAGTACACCGTACGAAGGTGTGTGGGTTGTTGTATGCGCGGCTGGTAATTGCCGCGTGCCCTGTGATATGAATCCCTTGCATGATTGTTAGCCTTCTACAAAATGTATAAGGCCGTGACGACCGGTGGGAGTGGGTGGGATGTTCAACGTTTTACGGAAATGTAGAGATTGTTCGATGCGATTCCGCTGCTCAGCGGATATATTCCAATAACTTCATACATCTCAATACACACTCTCATACTTCATACCGGCTTCTCATCTAATCGACAGGCGTATGCGATGTTCTTGCAACTCAAGGCCGATGTTAGAAGGCAAAAGCTCCGCAAGCAACATGGCATGTGCCTTATGTATCAGGTATTCGTTAACGAACCATCCGTCTGCTTGTGCTGGGATAGTTTCCAGCCTGTTTTGTGCACTCGTATCGTATAGATACCTTTGCTTCAACAACGGTAGCAGTGGCATGCATATAACGATGCTAGCTATACGCCTGCATTGCTTAGAGGGTCTGTAAGCAGCGCAGGTGTATAGCTAGCTATACGTTTGCTTTACGTAGAGAGTCTGTGGAATATCTCTAGACATGAACGAGTCGGAAAATTAGCATGTGCTGTGGGATGCGAATGCATTCTCGGTGGTTATGTATATATTCGTTCATATACTATGGTGTATTTAGGGGTTGGTGTGTATATATTCCTTCATTTAGTGTATTTAGTGGTTGGTGTGTATATATTCCTTCATTTACTAAGGTGTATTTAGTGATTATTGTGCATATATTCCTTCAAAGTTTATTTATAAATGTCTTCATTTACTATGAGGTGTGTATAAATGTCTGCATTTACTATGGCGATGGGAGTACTTGCTCGAAAGTAAATTCGACGTATGACCGTACTGGCGCGCACCACCACTCTACAATGATTACGTTTTGTGGCATATCCTCGCGAGTAGACGCGGTGCTTTGATACTGAACGCTAGATATATCGTATGTCAAAATTACATATTTGTTTCTTACGAATATGCACAGACATGCTTGTTTGGCTCACATTCACTGTCACATTGATTTCTCTCCTATTTTCTCTGTACATCCTCTCTTGTATCTGCTGCACTCAGTCTCACATGTCCGTTGGACCCATATACACTCGAATCCATCGCGCACACTCGCCGTGGCACTCGAATCTTCGTATCCAGACAACCAGGTGTCTTTTGCTCTAATTTATCGGTTCAAGTGCACGTTGTTGATCTCTACTGTCTGCACGCCTACTTCGTTGCAATCGATCTATGCAGACTTACTCGCATTCACTGTGCATCGCATCACAGGCGGGTCAGTGCCGCAAAGGCTCCGCATGTTACTACGACCACGGAGAGGGCCCGGAAATGTTGGACATTGACTTTGAGATCGGCACACCTCTGCGTATAACACTGTGTGTCCGGGACTACGCCAATGAAAGCGAACGCAGCACGCGCAACGACAAGATGTCTCTGCCACAAAGCGTGCTGATGACAGCTTTGGCGAAGGAGATAAGCTCGCCTTTTACGTTTCAAATCAACCAGAGGGGTAGCAATGTGGTACGTTTGTTATCTGAGGACTTGATTTGTGGGTGGCTGTGTGAGTGTGTATCTGTGTACATCTGCGTATGTGTAGCCGTGCCGTATTCGCTGGGGTCACTCCCGTCGCAGTGCTGTCCATAGCCCTAGCACCGGACGTCAACTGACCATTCACTATTATAAACCAATCCACGCGGGAATACAGTTGCGACTATTGAACGTATCACATACTGGCAGGCAGGGTTTGTTCTACAACCTTGCTCCTCGTCACATGATACAAACACATGTGTGGCTCATAAATCGGCCGTATTATGCCTTTAGTTCACTCATATCAAGGATAGATGCTAAACCTTTAGTTAACTCATATCAAGAATAGGTACTATACTTTTAGTTTACTCGTATCTAGAATAGATTTGTGCCGTTAAATAATTCGTACCTTTGTATACGCCTCCGTTGTTAACCAACATCTGGAAAAATCTTTGTTCTGGCCTTTTTCTCGCTGAATGTACCATTTCCCTTTTTCCTCATACCCTGCCCTTTCATTCTCCTGCATATGCGACACGTCTACTCAAGCTAACTTTCAGTTGTTGTTATTTTAAGCTACCTTCCACTTGTTGTTATTTTATTTTAATATCCATACAAATCAAATTCATTTTTTGTAGATGACTCACGGAGGTGTGTGGGAGTTCACTGCGCCAGAGAATACTGTCCTGCTAACGCCCTTGATGCAGGTGTGTCGGTGGCAGTGGGAGTATTCCGGTTGCTATAGCCGTGTTTGTGTACATTTGCCAACTTGTGGTTCGTAGTTTTACTCGTGTCTGTGTGCGTATAGGTACTTGTGATTCATAGTCTGTCTCAAAATTTGATCTGAATAGCCGGTCAAATGGGGATATGCCCCCGCTGCACAAGTTCTCGCTTGTATGTAGGCATTTGTGTTTAGAGATACACTTCCACATCAGGCAATTCCCATGGTGCCTGTGTGTAGATGATAGGTGTGTGTGCCCATGGTGCCTGTGTGTGGGTGATAGGTGTGTGTGTAGGGGAGAAGTGTGTGTGTAGGTGATAGGTGTGTATGTGGATGATAGGTGTGTGTAGGTGATAGGTGTGTGTGTAGGTGAAAGGTGTGTGTGTAGGTGATAGGTGTGTGTGTAGGTGATAAGTGTGTGTGGGTGATAGGTGTGTGTGCCCGATGCCTGTGTGTAGATGATAGGTGTGTGTGTATGTGAGTGTGTGTAGGTGATAAGTGTGTGTATAGGTGTGTGTGTAGGTGATATAAGTGTGTGTATGTGTGTGTGTATGAGCACCCGTGTTTATGAGTTCATTGTGATTTTCGTTGGCTCAGTGGTTCCTCTGTTGCCATTTGAGTGAGAGATGGCGAGCGTGTATCTACTGGAAGTGTCAGGGGCCATTGTGCGCAGTTTGCGTTCGCGGTTGGTGTGGTATTGCAAACATTGGCTCTGTGCTGGCGCCTTCCATGGCTAAGTCAAAGAGGTTCACGTTCTTGAGATGGCATACTTAAAGCATGTATACCACTCACTCAATGGCTCATCTATTGATGTGGCTGACTCTTACCCGGTGTCGTGCTCGAGTACTACGTTAGGTGGGCTGTGATGCGCAACAGCCGACTATAGCTGGCTGTATAGTGTGTTACATATCGAGAATGGGTT
>LUCW03000845.1:0-10000 GCA_001586965.3 Sphaeroforma sirkka | reverse complement strand
GTGAAAAGATACCAAATTTTTTGCTTCTTTTTTAGAGTGCTTGAACGCGCTGAATGTATATGGCATATATATAATGTACGCGTGCATGCATGTAGGTATGTTTGTATGTATGTATGTATGTATGTATGTATGTATGTATGTATGTATGTATGTATGTATGTATGTATGTATGTATGTATATCTATATCTAAATATATATATATATATATTATAAATGGCGTAATGCGCTTGAAGTTAGCGATGTTGTATAGCCAACGAATAATATACAGTGACTCAATTTGTGCTCCTAGTATTGATTGTGTTTATGTCCGGCTTCAAAATATCAGTGGTGACCAATATCGAACAAAGGCAAAATTGAGAGATTCTTTGCGAAGCCTTAAATGTTACAGCTACACTACAGCGGCCATGATTGAACACACAAGAATCGCGATGATTACATGTAAAAACGATGTTGACAGTGGCGGACTGGCGTCCATGAGCGAAACTAGATATATCTTATTTATTATAGGTAAAATAGCGGTGATGAATATACTCCAGGTATCTATATTCTGATATTCATTACACAGAACGCAGCAATATATTAAATGATTTTTTTCGCTGTTGACAGCCCGCTCCGCGAAGCGGATTTGCAAAAATTGCCAATGATAATTTAGCCATATTTAGATGGTTTCTGCAATACCAGTTTTTACCCAGAGGATGATGCCAAATGCTGTAAAAGTGAACTTTTGTGCCAAGAGGGAGCTTTGGGCCTCAGGTGCATCCACGCAGTTAAGATCGTATCATAACAAAATGATGAATTGAAAATCCACTAATATTTTATTGTTAATATATTAAGCACTACCAAATTGTGTATTGTTCCGCTAGAAATTAGGGTATACCGTCCTATACATTAAGCACAAAGTGACAATTGGCACTTTTTAAAAACGAATCATTCCTGTCCACGCGTGATATTTGTACAAGTGTTTCAACAAGATAGCCTCATGATGTTTTGCGTGCTACTTTCTACAGTTGAAATCTCCCCCGCACATCCTTGAAAACAAGTTTCTATCTTGGAACATGCTGTATCGTCAACTTTTTATCCACTGTAGCCTATGAGAAATATAGGAGTGGCAATCATTGAAAATTCAGACGCACCCTGTAAGGTAATTCGAGCCTACAACTGTTGATTGGTTTCTGATCACTCCAACAACTCTGTGCAAGATAGTTTCTGTACGAGTTTGCATATATATCATGCTTTGAGAACCGAACAATCAGAGACTTTTTCATATTTTATGCTGATGTTTGCAAACTGCATCCACGCTCAGAATTCAATATATTGAATGAAAATTCATCCATATTATCAAGTAATAGTCTAAAATATAATCAATGCTGATCACACGACTGATCATGTGCATTTTTTATTTATTTTATTTTTCATACTCAGCCGAATCATGAGTTCAGCTGTTCACTGTTCACTGTTCACTGGTCAGGCGTTGAGATGGGAAGATTGCAGATGAGTGAGATGACTTGTCGTAGGCTCAAATTACACTTTGCAGTTTGCAGTGATTGACGAATGATGAGTTGATGATCCAGATGCAAATTCCGATATAGCTCTAGCTGCTCTACCAAGTCCAAAAGTAAAAACATTGGTGGTGATCACTGATTGGATTTCTCAATTTCTGAATTTCTGAACTTGGAAGTATTACTGTATGTACATAAATACATAGTCAAGTAGGGCGTAGGCCCGTAGGCCGTACATATTTACATACTCGTTTGACGAAACGTAAATACCGCTAAAGATAAAAAGTTAAAAACTGAGCAAGTAAATATATGAGTACGTTTATTGTTTACATGGCCCTATTGTAGTCGATTTGGGTGCATGCTCAGAGCTTTGAGGTGCAACGTTTTCAGAATGTTTCTTCACGATATCCGCTCAACTCGTACTATCCGACCCCTCTTTAACGGATTGAGGACACAGTACACACTATACTGTCTATACATCATGTATTTTATTTTTGGTTGAAAAACGGAAAACCCCCATACAAAATGTATTTGTTTCAAAATAAAAAACATGGACAAACAAACATAGCCTTCTAAATATGTATTTTTAAATAGATTATACAACAAAACAATTTATATTTTACAAAAACCTTTTTTTTGTAAATTTATACGACAGAGTAAATATTTTAGATTGTTTTCTTGGTTTATACATCTATTATATCGAATCGGAATATTGTCATACATAGCCCCCTGAAAAGGTGAAAATACTACTAGAACATATATATTATCCCACTAATGTGAAATTTGTATTCACCCACAGAACAATATAGATCTATAGCATATCCTAATATCTATAGCCTTGTCAATTTGATAGGCTATGTGATATCCAATATGTAACTATTTACGGATCGTACATCCGACCGCGGATTATGACCCACCCTCAATTGCAACTTCATGGAGATTGGTGGCCCTCATATATTGATACAAGACCCAGATCAATTATCAGGTGAACTGAAATGACAATATCGGACTATATATGGCAGACTGTGTGAGAATATCGGTCACAACATAGTGAAACAAACAAGAACATGAAAATCACAGGAGCGATTGCAGTATTGACGCTATCCCTCGCAGCAAGCGACAGCTCGGCATTGCCATCTCGCTCGCGCCGCGGGCCACAGATAATCACATGCAGTGACTGGAAATCAGATGGGAATAAATGTCCGATAAATGAAAGCTACAACGAATTCCCTTACTTCGATGGTTATTGCCAGTACAGTGGAATTGGTTTGGGAACTGACGATTTTTCAGATTGCGTGAATGTGTGCTGCATCCCCACGGAACTGTTGTGAATCTAGAATCATGTCACATGTAGCCAATGAGTTGCCTAGCGTAATATATATATATATGATATTGAACCCTGTGGTTAATGATCAGCCGCAATATGAGAAGATGCGGGGCCGAGGTTTTATAACTTGTAATAAGTATAAATTGTTCGACCAAAGCCTGCCTTCCTTATAGAACTAATTGCAATTCTGGTTTCTTGATATCACCCGTGCGCTCGCTGCTATTGGCAGTGCAGTCGATATCCGAGCGACAATCTGGCACTCGTTTCCAAAACTGATTCGTAATTGAGTGCAATATAATCGTTCTGCAACCTACCATAGCCTTCTAAATTGAACAACATAGTAGTTTTTGACTTGAATACTCATTAGCGCATATTTCGAATGGAGACGCCTTAATTTTGGTGCCATAAACTTGTGATGCGAGCTGAACTTGTCATGAACTGGCGGCACCCAACTGTGCACCGTGTACAATCGCATATATGATAGTTGTGATCAAGTAGCCTTTTTTATTTCAGTATTATATAATATTTGCTAGCGTGCATGTTTGCCTGTTTGAACAAAAAGGCGTTGCCTTTATGTTTACATAGATAGCTACTTAATAACGAATCATAGTCGGAGTTACCAGAATATAACCATATGGAAAAGAAAAAGAAAAATCGTGGGAGGAGCGGTACAGCAGTTAACTACATACCGTACTCTTCTTGTGCACACACGATTAAGAGCAACCTTGGGGCTTCATACGATATCTGGTACACCGATACATATGTTTTCAATGATAAATATATCAGTGTCAGCCACATATACTGAAGTGTCTATCAATCAGATGTAGATATTTATGTAGACATAAAAAAAGTATATTCGCCAACATCCCAAAAACTATGTTACTATATGAAATTGAAACATAAGGCACCCCATTATATTATGAAAACTACATGAATTAATATATGATGACCGATATTAAATTCGATCACTTTCCCCTATAATTTCTTACATAATCATTCCGAAGTCCGCAAGTTATGTTCTAAGTTTTAATTATCATCTAGGTCGCCGGATCCCACACTAGTATCTATTCAACAGCAGTTTAGCCTCCTCCTCCAGCGTCATATCGTGCATAGCATTCCACTCAGCCAGACGCACCCCCACGATAGCTTTTAGTAGTGGTTCTCCCAACGCTTGCTTCAGTACTTCGTTTTTCTGCAGAGCCCTAACGGCGGCTACTAACGTCTCGGGTAGTCGCTGTATGTCAGCGACTTCTCTCTCCAACTCTGCAATGAAACAACCTCAAAGAAATTAAATATATTCTTTAGAATATTTTTATTTTATACGATTCATTTTAGATCCTGACACTTAACTATAATATATGTGGTCAAGTGTCATGCTCTGCCAAAAAAGACATAAATAACTGGCCAAATGGTAAGCGTTCGCCCTTGAGAAATCAACAGACAGAATATTCAATAAAATATTGCACACTATAGCTCTGACCGAGCGTTATATGCATTTGATTTCTTTGGTGACTGTCAGTGCACCAAACAGGTACTCACGGCTGCTTTGTTATCCTCTCAAAAGTGATACCATACATATCAACCATACGGCGAATACTTGAGCGAAATAGAGCCCGCGATCATCTTGATTGAGCGTGCAGGAGGATGAAGTTTTGTATGATACAGACATACAGGTAAGCATATCATGACGATATGTGGAATTCCACAACCCATTATAAATATAAAACATGTTAGCACATGGACCATACCTGACAGTGTAGCAGGATCCACATCCATGCGCTGTGGCAAAGGTCGTCGTTGCCTGATACCGTCTAGACCAGCGGCTATCACGCCTCTGGTAGTGGTTGAATGTGTATAATCTAATTGGTATTGTATCTCCAGCTTTGATGTAGAAGCAATATAGGCACTTGCATATAGATTCGCATCGCTCGTTCGAAATTTTAAATCCCATGATAAAGCCGCGCATTACTGTAACCAACAAATGAAAGCAGTTAAACTGCTCTCTAGTTAGAATTTTCCCATCAACACTTTAGGGACAGTCAGATATTGAACTTCATAGCCATGGCGGCAGTATACTGTTGCCACTGAAATACAATAGGGACATCACAGTGATCTCTCACAAAGGGCCACATATTTTGTACTCACGGTATGGTTGCATAGAACAGAAATGAATAGCATGACAAAACCCCCGGCTACTGAATAAACGCTTCGCTCTCTGGAGCCTAGACTAGACACACCTCAATACCAGAGAATTAGCAACGGTATCGGTACGTGGTATAATCCTGGAACGAGCTGTGGTATATATGTTTCATACAACAGACTATGGGCGTACTAGTCGCTGTGGTATATATATTCTATATAGCAGACTATGGGCGTACTTGTCGATGTGGTATATATGATTCATATAACAGAATATGGGCGTACTAGTCGCGCACTCCAAGACGTATATTACAGTACATCACGGACAGCAACAGTCAGTGGAAGCCGCGGCACAGACGGTACAGTCCAATATGAAATAGCTCAGCAGACGAATGGTTCGATTCAGTAAGTGAGCCTGATGAGGGGTTTTGATTGGTGCAACACAGTCCTAGTGTAGGATACGTCAACCAATACATATATAGTCCAGCCCAAGCATCAGAGCACGAGGTGACCGCACCACATACCCCAAGGCCAGATACGGGTTAGCGGAGTTGTCACAGGGTTTCACTTCGATATTTGTGGGATAGGGTTTAGGGTGTGGATTGGTTGGGACGCGCACGGCGGCTTCCTTGTTGTCAATGCCCCACACGCGGTACGCTCCAGACCAATGCATAGGCTGTGCCGCGGGGAGGAGTGTGGTGTGTTGTTAAAATAAGAGAGAGATTAATTAGTTATTAAGAATCGACCGTGAGGGGACTTGTTATATGTGGGATGCTTTAACAGCAGGAGTCTACTTGGAGAAGGAAGCTCGGAGAATATCATAGGATACACCTTGTTGCAATGGGAGGAATACAAGTTTCGTTGGACCGATGTGGAAGGACTGGATGAGTGATCTATCCTAGACGATACGCGATTACATTGCGATCAGATGAAGTAATGTGGAACTCACAATGAATGAAAAATGGAGCTGTATAATGTGAATACGTGTTGAGAGAGTCATACGAAGGAATAGTGTCTGTTGTACTCATTGCACTGCAATACACAATAGTGAATCAAAAGCGCCGAAGCGTTCATATTGACAAAACAACCTATGATAAAAAACTACAACTAAACAGCCGCCCACATAGACTCACTCATATGATATATATATATATATATATATATATATATATATATATTTATATTTATACACACACACACACACACACACACACATATATATATATATATATATATATATGCTGAACATATCACATACTATGTATAAGACATACCAGCAAACGTCTGTATGAGTTGGTGGACGGGCAAATGAGCGGCATAAGTCCTGCGAGTGAGTGCAGCACTCCTGCTGCAAAGTGTTGGCCGGTCTCACTCAGGCCACTGTCATTGCTGTGTTTGAGAAGAAAGTGAGCATATGAACACAAGAATCGAACTACGGACGACTGTCGACGGAATAGATCATAATCACTGCGGGACAGGGCCGAATGAGCGGGAGCCTGCAAGCAATAGCAACACAACCTCGAGGTGACAGGTTTAACAATAAGCCAACGTACAGGCGAGTAACATAATATTGGGCTGCAAACTCATTAGCAGCATAGACTAGCCCGAAGCACAAGTTATGATAACAGAGCAAGGGATCAAGTAATGTATACGATGCCAAGGCCTACCACAACAGAACAAGCAAACGAAAGCCGCGAACAGGTTGGCAGACATTTACAAACGCAGAGAAGGTATATAATTAGCACTGGATGAACACCACAATCTATACAAAATAATTCAACCGTGGATGAAAAATACGAACGCCTACGGGCACAGCACAAACACTGAAATCGACTGCAGTACAAGCACATGCGCGTGTGCAAGTTAATTTCACATGACAAGTAACAAAATATCCGGATACAAACACTCCAGTAGCGTAGTGATATTGTATACCACTTGACTCCCTCAGAAAATGGAATGTGGCGATATCGTCTGGCTTGAGACTTCTTATGACCATTCCACAGTCACATACACACATACATACATCCCAGTCATACTCAGGTGTACCGTGAACAATAACACCCGATTTGTAACATGACTGTACTCAAAACATTCTATTCGCGGCACATACCTGCCCGTGTGGGTGTCCACAAGATGAGAGTTGTCTGACATGACATTGACACTGTCCTTCCACACACTGATGTGCAGATGATTTCCTGATCCGCACTTGTCAGAGTGTAGCTTGGGCACAAAGGTGGCTACCAGGCCGTGCTTGTACGCAACGGCTTTCACAGTCTCTCTGTTTTGAGTGCAGAAAGAGTATCAGTGCACGTCTAAACCCACAGAATAACTGTACACGAGGAGTGCGAGATACGGCGAATCGCTTTGGAACATCTCGCATACGCAACCGATTGTCGCAAGGTTCTTCCCATCGGACCCATTCCAGCTACCAGGTGCTCTTTAGGCTTCTATTCTAACCTGTAGATAATATGTTGGTCTGCCGCACCTAACGCATAGGTGTACTTGACAGTCAGTTCGTGCTGTCCCGGACCTGCTTCCGGGTGGCACATCTCTACCATCAGTCCCTACAACATAACCGAAGCGTAGCGTGACAACGAGAGTGGCATTAGTAGCCACATATGGTCATGTTGAGTGTACTAGTCGGCGTATGCGTGCCTGAATGCGTGTGTGTGATTTGAATATATATAGCGTATCTGTCGCGTATGATAGTAAATGCTCCTGTTCTGGTGGAATCGTTCATATGTTCCAGTTGTTTGAGTGCATAGTCGCTTGGAATATAGGCCTACTGTAGGCAAAAGCACAAAGACCAGGTGTACAAAGTACCGGGTGTACAAGGTAGCCCATTGACCAATAGGGTGCATGAATTCAAGACTTCAGCACTCATCCGGAGTGGTTCAGAATAGCACTGCGCCACTGGGTCACGAGGGCTTTATGGGTGTGCCAGTAAACGTTTAGTGAAAGCTCACAAATGTGTTTCTAATCCGCCTTAAAGGCTATTAAACTGCTGTTGTCTGTCACATACATGAACCTGTCCACTAAGGGTGCATGCTAAGTCATCTCTGACACGTGCGATCACGTCCGTGGCCGTGATAGTGACATACACATCATCGGCCAGAAGCTGCAACAAACCGCGACTTACACACATACGCTATTCTCGAGATACCTATACATATACTCTACAGTACAATTAATACACCCGCCTTCACAATGTACGGTATCGCAAACACTCACATTTTTCCTCTAGCCAATGATGTCGGTTAGATGATACGAATTTTCCATGCCCAGGACCACTCCAGAGGTTCCTGTCGCACTCTGTCTACACCAAACTGGCCTTATTGATCTACATTCTCATTTTATTAAGACACACGCACCTGCTCGCTTAGGGCGTCTGCAATCTCGTCCAACACAGGCGCCATCTTGTCCATGGCCATCACAGCAGCGTACACATCATCATCAACTGACATCAGCTCTCCGGTGGTACTGTTCCGCCGTAGAATGTAAAACTCAGGCTCGAAAGCGGCCTTGATTTCGAACCCTAGACGGAACGTTTCAGGAGGTAAAATTCTCAAACATTGGATGAACAGACTGATTCGCGGTTGTGTATCTGTCCTCTCTTCTAAATATCACTAAGTAAACTGAACAGATAAAGACAAACTGTAGCAAGTATGCATCATTCCTTGTTATTCTACCAAACTGATGGTGTGTAGAACCAAACGACCAATGAACGTTCAACGATGTACGGGTTTTCTGCACGATACTGACCATCACAAGGTACTGAGGTCGCGCAAAGATGCGAGGCAGCGCCACCTTCGTCACACTGGAGTGTTTGCCAGCACCACGAGAAGGCATCACGCCAGTAAGCCGCCTTGGCACTCAAACGAAAAACTTGCACATACACAAGTACGTCCTAAGACGGATCACATAAACCACACGCCCACACAGCCCCTACCCACCCAGGGCAGCAGCACCGGCTATCATTCGCTTCAGGAATCCTCGCTGGCAAAGCTCCCACGGCTGACCTTGGCGCGTGTAAAGGTCGCCCATGACACGGGCGTGTGTAGGGTGGTACGGTAGCTTGGTCAGCGTAGTCCAGTCCGGCACTTGGAACACTTCGCCTACCGCAGTCAGCCCTGGGTGATTCCCAGTGCGAAAGTACTAAAGTGAGATATACATGCGGCTAGGTCTTTGTGCCTGGTCCGCCAGGCCAGGCAGACGCTAGCGACATCTGAGTACATCCCGTAAACATACATGATGTTATATGTGCATGATTGGGCAGTCGGTGTGGGTGTTGGGCCGACGTCGTGCTTTGTTAAGACAGTCCTGAATTTGGGACATGTTGCGTGCGAAACTGAGTCCTGGGGTACAGCTGATGACAAATATATAGTGTCCTAAAACGTAGGTCTAGGATCTACTTGAATGTATGGGACAAGGCACTGTTTCTTGATGATTGATGGAAAGTTGGGCACCTAGAACGCCAACACCTCAGCACTGAGACCAGGGGGCTATGCAGTAGAAACTGAATGCACTTATAAGGAACTAGTGATAGTCTGTGGCATAGGAAAACGACCCCAGCAATAGACCAGACTTCTGTCTGTATGTCTTTAAAGGAGGCAACATATTAGCTGCAATATATGCAAGTATGGCAACTCTGGAAAGAATGGAACGCAACTAAGGGTTTAGATGACCAGACATTCTAGCTGTACCTGTATCTGCAGACACGCAATCAGTCATTACAGGGCAACTCTGCATAGCTTCACACCAGGACACGCCTCCACCTTTGATCATTCGTCTCTACACAAGTATATAGAGATACGTTGATACCAACTGTAAATGGGAGACTTAAACATAAACACGCATGGGAATGTAATGTATATATTTGACCATCAATCATGAGTCCTTATTGAGCAGCGCAGTACCTGGAGATGTCCACTACAACCTGGCTCAAGAACGGAGTATACCACATTGATAAGTTATAGGACAATAATTTTATGCACCATCCCCATTGAAAAGTGGTGTTAAATAAATGATTGTAAT
>LUCW03000844.1:15000-36860 GCA_001586965.3 Sphaeroforma sirkka | reverse complement strand
GTGGTTATTATTGGCTATTATTGTTACACAATACATGTATGCTTCCATGCACAGACTTTTTGCTGTATCCATACGTCATCTTCCATCTACGTAACTCATACTGATAGCGACTCATCAAACAATCATTGGCTATTGGCTGGTTGTTGACAATAGCCGCTGGAAAAAAGCAGTGGCGGCAACAGGCAGTATGAATCGGTGCCCATTGTGTGCCTGCCAAGATTGTTGCGGTGCTTTGGCCATGCAGAAGCCACGCAACAATTGTGTCTTCGGTATACTGTCAAATGGCACTGCTGAAGAAGTGCCAAGGAATTTCACCGTCAACCGCGAAACTCTACACAGAGACAAAACCATGTTGGCGATTGTGTTTGAAGTGGTGAATGTTGTGATAGAGATGTAATTGATGAACAGAAGCAAGATAATGAGAAAAGTGTTGCTTATTTATTTAGCACAAATACAAAGGAAGCCGTACACCTTCCGTTCAGCTGTAGCGTTATTATGGAATAGCTCAACTACACACGCTCGGGTGATATATTTTCGTGTTATTATTTAGACCTCAGCTTGTTTTTTATTTATGGACTTCTTTTTTTATAAAATAATTTTGTCCGTCATCAGTGTCAGTGTGTCAAAGAAAAAGGAGTATTTTAAATAAGTATGTTGCCGAGGGCCGGTGGGTGTGTAGTATTCACGGAACTGCTGGTACATATTTACATGAACATGACGGTATTTAGTAGCCTACTACAGCAAGGAACTTGAGACTGCTTACGGCAACTTTCTTTCCTGTAGAGGTTTAGTCCATGGCGGATCTGCTTCAGCCCTTCAGATAATGTCCACTATGATTTATTAGTCGATTCGATTCAGATGCTCTTGTTCAGATTTCAGACTGCAATATTGCAGTAACACTGGCTGAGTTCACTCCTAATTTTATGTGCTTCTCTTGTATAATTTATATATATATTGGATGTGTCATATCGAGAGAAAATCCTACAATCAATACGTTCAAGAAGGTTGCGGCAGCAAGCCGTAAGCTATCACTGCGCACACGGATCTATATTCCGTTACATCTTATATATATATATATATATATATATATATATATATATATATATATATATATATATATATATATATATATATATATATATACATACATACATACACACACACACACACACACACACACACACACACACACACACACATCACAATCAATAATCATCATCAATACATATATATATATATATATATATATAATATATATATATATATATATATATATATATCATACATACATACATACACATACAAACAGACAGACACACACACACACACACATATATATATATATATATACACATGCACACATCATCATCAACAATATATATATATATATATATATGCATATATATATATATACATATATATATATATATATATATATATATATATATATATATATATATATATATATATATATATATATATATATATATATATATGCATGTAAATACAATACACACACACACACACACATACATATATATATATATATATATATATATATTATATATATAGATTTTGTCAAAGCTATGCGGCCATGATGCGTCACTGAATTCGAAGTTCGTTCATAATCATTTGGAACACACATCATTTATTACATACATCACGCTGTGATGTTATGGTGTGCTTATCAATAAATGTGCTCATTCGTATGTGGCCATCTACAATTGTTCTGGTTGTTCGTTTGAATAGCAAGGCAATACACGAATACTTCCCTCGGTCTGGCATGTATAGTAAACTGAGTGGCGTCATATAGATACACAGCCTTCCTAGCACCGGAACAACAGTGCTGCGGAGACTGTATTGCAACATTTACAGCTTTGTAGGTGTGTCGTCACTACCTACATCGTACATAGACAACCGATTCACCGTACGCAACATTGTACTGCCGGCTGCTCGAGACAGTCTTTCATATGTTTCATAGCCGGTTCAGACTCGATGGCCACGAGAGTGAGCTGCAGTCGATTCATCTAGTAGCCAAGAGTGTGCGCGGGAATACGAACAAGGGTAGTTATCGACACATGTTCTCGAACGTACGAACAGTTGTAAGTTCTTATAGAAGAGTACTAGAAATTTGTACAACATAGTTCTAGTATATACAATTTACTATGTTTACATAAAATCGACAAAGCCCATTCATCCAGTATCGTATTTATACACCTGCACGGGCACTCTAGCCTCATGGTTACCGCACTGCTGTCAACGTTCAACGTAAGAGAGAGAAAATTCATAGTCTTCGTCATAAAATAAACGATAGCCTCCTAATAAATGAACACAAGCAAAGTAATTTTTTTTTCCTCCTGAAAGTAGCATATTAGAAAATTGAGAACAAATGTAAGCCCAGCAACTAGAGTTTTAATTGGCCAGTGGTATATAATCCGCCTACTATTGGCTACGATATTGTGACCAACAATCTATTTATTGGTTAGGCAGTTCACCGTATGTACGGCGTACAGTCGTACATAATATTTACATTTGGCTTTCTATTCATTTGTTTATTATTTACTATTTTTAGAGTTTATATTTACCTTTCGGCTTTCTAATTAGTAAATAATTTCTTGCTCACCTTCCTAGAGAGGGATTTATAGGGATCGACCAACACAGGCTGACAAGCCTGTATCACTTTTGACAGCAAACAGCGACTTGCGAGTTACAACTCACTGACTTTGAGTTCTGAAATTACTCAATGAGAGTTGTGACGACTTGTGTGCGATAAAACTTAGGTGATAAACTTTGACAAACGAAATCTTAGGTATGTACATTTAAAAATACAGTGATACAATTGAGCCGATAAGCACCCATATGACGAAGGGGCTGGAGGGTTCAAAGCTGCAGAAATGGCCATCTGGTATACCCCAGTACTCCAGCAATGAGTCACTTTCTAAATCTTGACGGCGAACATTGTTTTGTATTGAATTAAAGACACATTAATTTCCAGTCAAGGTTCATTTGATTACTTTCTAGTACCGGCGCTTTAAACCAATAAGGGTAACCCGGAAGCAATTGCTAGCAGTATGTTTTTCAATCAGCGAACAGTTGCTCTGTTGGCGGTGGCATTGGTCACTACTATCTCTCTCAGTGAGGCCTTGCCATCCCAGGTGAACACGTGTACGTACCGTGAACAGTACTACATTGAGGGTGATAGAATTCAAGGTGATACACTCACATGTACATGTAGAAATGCCAGGTGGTCTGAGTGCACGGTTAATGCGGAAGAGACCCTTAGTGAAGCCTTGAACAACCCTTCGCCTCCTTCTAGTGCATTAAGTCACGACAACGGAAACAGCCAGGACACCGACAAGGTGGAGAATTCTCTCACTGAGGCTTCGCCATCCCAGGTGAACACGTGTACGTATCGTAAACAGTATTACATTGAGGGCGATAGAATTCAAGGTGATACACTCACATGTACATGTAGAAATGCCAAGTGGTCTGAGTGCACGATTAATGCGGAAGAGACCCTCAATAGCGAAGCCTTGAACAACCCCTTGCCTCCTTCTAGTGCATCAAGTTACGACAACGGCAACAACCAGAACACCGACAGATTGGAGAATGTTAACTTAGACAGCCAGGATAGCGTCGGTATAGACATGGAGAGTATGAACACGAAAGAGAGTACAAAATACTATGCGCCCACGGGCATGAACGAATACCTTCTAGGCGCTAAAGCCTCGTTCAATCGGTTCTTATACAATTTTGACAACGAAGATTTTGTCTTTGATTTCTCGGATTTGAATGCCGTACCTGTGGACTCCACTGGCAACGGAGGAACTATACAACCAGTTGATATTGCAGGATTCCCAGTTATGCAGCTGGCCGATATGGCATACTCACGCTTCAGTATCGGTCCATGCGGCATAAACCTGCCTCACTTGCATCCGAGAGGCACTGAATCCCTCTATGTGATCGACGGAATGCTCACAGTTGGTATGTGACTGGGTGTTGGACCTATACAGTTCTGCCTGGTACATTTGAAGATATATCTTAGGTACTGCAAATACAGCACTCCTTACTAATTGAGTTGTATCTCCATTTTCGTTTGCTTTATTGCGGCTTGAGGTTTGGTCTGTCATTTACAAAGTATGTCACTCGATCGGTTATGTTGTTGTTACTGAACTTGGCCTTGCAATGTACGCATCTCAATACCGTTGCTTCCTCCAGCCCTTTAACCGAAGTTCTTCTTGTATTACATACAAAAGGATTCGTCGCCGAAAGCGGTCGCCTTGTCCTCAACGACATAGAGAAGGATCAGACCACCTTCTTCCCCAAGGGCCTCATGCACTATCAGCAGAACATGCAATGCGTGCCCGCGAACTTCATCTCCATTCTCGACACTTGTGACCCAGGGGTGCTTGTTATCACCGAATCTCTCAATGCTCTACCTGACGAAGCACTTACAGCCACATTCGGTGAGGATCAAGAGTTTATCAATCAGCTTCGCTTGGGTTTACCCGATGGGCCCGCGCGAGCCCGTTCAGAGTGCTTGAAACGATGCGGGCTGTCTAGTGATACTCCTCTCGAGAACGGAGAGACTGGGACAAACACCAACAGCTATGATAACAATAATTCCAACAACAACAATGATAATTATGTGTACAACAATGGATATCGAAAATGAAAGTAGTGTGTACAGTAGTCACATGATAATACCGTAAGGGATGAATGGGGCTGGTTTGTAAGCTCATCGTGTAACAGCCTGCGGGCAAGTCGGCGACAAGAATTTAGAACCGAATGGACAACACATCAAATAATTATTGGTTGATAGCGCATTAACTAAATCTCAAAATATTAAAGGTGCCTGGC
This sequence comes from Sphaeroforma sirkka, assembly GCA_001586965.3. Classification (NCBI taxonomy): domain Eukaryota; class Ichthyosporea; order Ichthyophonida; genus Sphaeroforma; species Sphaeroforma sirkka. The sequence goes on along the minus strand of LUCW03000844.1, from coordinate 32,000 downwards.
AATTAAGAGAAGCAGGAAATACTGAATACTTGACCTAACAGGAAGTCTTTGCTTTTCTCTGATATTGTAGTATGTTATGTCCAGCGTGGAGCTTTACATGGCGAATTTTCACGTTAAAAATAGGAGCACACACATAGATTGTGCACCCACATTATGCAAAATATCCACCTGGACAGGTACATTGTATGATCCAAAATAATGAAGGTCACGGATGTTTCACGATCAATTCGTAACAAGATACACCATACTAACATGTCCAGACCACTGAGCACAGACTGACATATTCGTCGTAGGTACACACTAAACATGCCGATGCTGACGGTTAATAGGTGTAGATATATATAGATATATCCACGCGTTGTGCGTACAATCCTCGCTCATAAGAATCAATAGAGGCATAGGCATGTGTTTGGGCATCTACAGTATATATATATATATATATCCTAGCACATCTCTACATGCACATCTCACTATTTCTACAACCACAATTCATCGGAACCCTTAAAACGAAATATGGCTTAGTTTTTTGCAAGGAAGGTCTGCTTCGTTTGGAGCTATATAATATATATCTTCCCTTCTAATCTACACGTCGGTAGTCACGCACCTTACGCGCTCTGAACTTTAACGTCGATGGTAGTTAAATGTTAAAAAGAACATGTTTACTTGTTCGAACTTGGGACCTCTACTAATCGGCACGCAAACACGAGTGTCACGTTCAAAGACTTGGGGCATCACTTGCAACAAAATAATGGCAAGGATTTTTTTTTGCCAAATGAGCAATTCGCAATGGCGACTATTATTTCGTTTAATTAGTGCATGCTATACTGCTCATGTATCGTGTGCAAGGTGTCACGATGGCTGAATAACATACTCATTTTGTTACAAATGCACCCTTCATATAAATATATATATATACAAACATACATACATACATATATATATACAAACAGATATACATATAAATACACACACACACACAAATATATATATATGTATATATATACATACATACATATACATATATATCTATATTTAAATATATATATATATATATATATATATATATATAATATACATATATATATATATATATATATATATATATATACATATATATACATATATACATATACATATACATATATGGAGGTTTACACAAATATGTGTGCGTGTAGAGGTATAGGTATATGTATACTTATAGATATATAGATAAAAATTAATACAATAGAAATATAGAAATATAGAAATATATATACAGTGCACTTTACAAAAACGGCAACGGTTATGAAATATGTATGCGCATATATCCAAGTATGCATAGTCCCATTGTATAACTTCGAATCAAAATGAAATTCCACGTAACCATATACGAACACGTATATTTGCAAGTGTCAATAGACTTCAATCTTCATATATATGTACATATATATATCAGAAAAAATAAAACGACTTTGGAAAAGTGTCCATATAGTGACGATAGAGGTGGGAGCAAATGATATTCAAGCTATAAAAACAGACAAACAGTCATATCTTATGTAATTGCAAACTATGTGTGCCTGTGGATGAAAAATTACAAACAGAGGTGTGTGATCTGCATATATATACGGATAATATTTATACATACAAATAAATGGGTATGTATATATGAACATATGTACGTACGTATATATTTGAATGTGGATGCTAACGTTGCCACTTCTTGTTTCAAATTGCAGGCAGACTCTGTCATCAATAGTGAGGTGGCCTAAGCTGCTTGACATTACTATACTACTTACAAGCAAATAGCAATCATTGATCAATATATCGGTTAACCACTCGTATGAACCATGACTCTCAGAGAATAAAAGACACGATAGTAAATCATGTCCATGTCTAACTTAAAATCCGTGTACGTCTATCTTTCAAATAGTGTCGAGTAGTCAACACGCTCCACCAGGAAGTAACAGGTGACACTCGCACCTACATAAAGAAGCATCACATTCACCGCTGCAATGAAACGGGCAAGGACGCCTGAAAAAAACAAAGTAGAATAACATGAGAGGGGATATAGGTACAAAGAATCATATGACAAGTCCAAATGAGACATACAGAAATACCTGCATATTGTAAACTATATATATACATATATATATATATATATATATACATACACACACACATACTCACAAACCCACATACTCTCTCTCTCTCACTCTCACATATATATATATACAAACGCGCACACACATACACACACACACATATATATATATATATACAAACGCACACACACATACACACACACACACATACATATACATACGCACACACACACACACACACACATATATATATATATATATATATGAATATATATAAATGAGCGAACGAACGAGTGAGTGGATGAGTGAGTATATATATATATATATATATATATATATATATATAAATATATAAATATATAAATATATAAAAATATGTATGTATACATATACAAATACAATATGGTCATTCACAATTCAAAGTAAACCACAAACTATTGAGTCAGAACAGAAAACTTACCGGCAGTTCTTGTATCTCGAAAGGCATTGAAAGTATTTACGCCCAGACTCAGCTCAGCAGGTAGAATATAGTATGCCATGGGCAAGTGTTCGCTATGAATTAGCTGGACATTCTTGGCCTTCCAGGAAATAGTATGCATGGTCGCCTCCGCTCCCCCGAAGAGAATGAGGCATGCACCTGTGTGAATATTCATCAATTAAAACTTAAAACTTACATTGTCAACATTATAATCAAACGTGTCTAGAAGTGAAGAATACGTGACAATTCTTGGAGTTATCATGCTAATTTGAAAGCGGTACTCGATCTTCCAGCTGAAACAAACACTGTTCCGAATGGAACAGGTATACTCACAATATAAATTTATTTCACTTTATCTCACTGCATCCAGCGATATAGATAGTATATAGAATATAGTATATATATATATGTATATATATATATATATATATATATACATATATATACGCACACACCCACACGCACATCCACACACACATATATATATACATATACATACATACACATATATATACATACATACACATATATACATACATTGCGTGCATGCATGCATGCACGCACACATAAGCTACATGGATGCGCGGTTCCGTGGTTACATGGATATATGTATATATATATATGTAATATAATATATATATATGTATGCATATATATAATATGTATATATATATATCCGTATATATATATATATATATATATATATATATATGTATATATCATATACTATGTATATATGCATACATGCATGCACGTACATACGTATTGCATATGCGTTATGTATGTATGTATATATATATATATATGTAATAATATATGTATGTATATATATATGCTATATTAATTATATATATATATATATATATATATATATATATTTATATAATATATATACATATATATATATATATACGCACATATATATATATATATACATACATATATATATATATAATATATACAAATATATAATATATATATATAATATAATATAAAATATAAATATATGTGTATGTATATATATATATATATATGTGTGTGAGTACTCACCTACAATTGCTGCATTGACTGCCCACTTGCTGTAGCCTCTCCTGGCGAGCGTCTCGCCCGTTAGAGTAGTAATAATCAACGGCATAGCCCACATAAAAGCCATGTATGTAGGTACAGTACCAATCATGGGGACTGTTTTGTGATGAAACACCAAGATATCCAGCTCTTGTGATAGAATCCAATCTGGTATCACCATGGCAAAGGAAAGAGGGACCAGAAACACGTACACATCCCACAATAGTGTAAATTTGCTCAGTATCCGCCAATACAATGTAAAGTGATACCCTACCATAAGTACTAATAACGTCACATCATTTTTGTTTGGTGACGTTAGCAACACACCCATTGCTGCCAACTGGAAACAGATATGAAACTTGGTCACCTCATACTCCCAACTGGCATCTATGTCAGTGCGTATCTCGGTACGACTGTTCTGTGGGACAGAAGAGACAGGAGAGTGTACTGGATGTGGTTTGGCACCTTGTCGTGACTTACGCTGCTCGGCCTTAGTACTCCTGGTCATGATTGCCTTTTATTACAGACCTAGAGAGTGTATAATACTATCCTGTGGCCTGTGTGTAACAATTTACCATTGATCTGTATGTAAATAGTTATAGGGGAAGTACCGTCATACTATATTACGCATGTACATATAAAGTTTTGATACTTAAACGTTATAACGGTTTTTGGAATAGAACAGGCCTGACCTACATAGTATGGATTATAACCGGACTATACCAGCAGAGCATTGTTGTTATATTTGCACTTCAGAACGCTTATAGTGCATCCTCATCAAACATATCAGAAAATGTCGGGTTATAAGTTTCCCCATTTATAGGCTACTGATAAAAAAAAATTGACCTCATAAATTAGTGCTTTCAGTCTTCAAGGCGTCCCAATTTTTTAAATTTAAAAAAAATGTTACAATTTTCGTTTTATTTTTTTATTTATATATGACCCATCCGTCTATAGTCACAATAGTGATCAGCTTTTATATTTTTAAGAATATTTGATATTTGTGTACATGACATACATATATAGACTACATATCCCACAGTTCCTATTATTTTAAATATATGCACTCATAGCATCCTGGTTTCCACATAGCTATATAGTATTTAAGGTGTTATAGAACATAGTGTACAGCTGATCAAAACTATCCTGGAATGGTATGAAAGCGTGTGAATATATTAAATATACATATATATATATATATTTATAATTATATTTGTATATAAGCCTATGAAGCTATCTATAGTTTGCGTAGCATGTTTGGCGTGACTGTCGCGAACCTCTCTACGACAATCTAATATCTCTGAACTCGCTACTTCGAAGACAAATCAATCGTTGTGAATGAATCCATTATTATGTATATGTCACTTTCTAAGAAGTAGTATATGTACATATATATATATATATATATATATATATATACACACATATATATATATATATATATATATATACATACACACACACACACACACACACACACACACACATCATCATATGTATATATATATATATATATACATATATATATACATACATACATACATGCATACATACATACATACATACATACATTGTGTATATATACATACATGCATACATACATACATGCATACATATATGTATATATACATACATGCATACATGCATATATATATATATATATTTTATAATGGATAGATAGATAGGTAAGTGGATTGAATCATATATATATAAATAATACATGTATATAGTATACACACATACGCACATGTATATATAAACATATGTTCCTTTTGTACACATATGTATATATATATATATATATATATATATATATATATATATATATATATATATTATATATATATATATATATATATGCATATACATATACATATGTATATGCATGCGTAATTATGGAACTGTCCATAGAGTAATACTTTGCTTGAATAATATTTGACATTATTGACATGTATTAATGTGTCATGCACACACGGACCATCATACAGATCAATACACGCCACATCATCAATCAATGAACGCATATATATATATATTATATTGCATATATATTATTGCTACATATATACATATACCATCTCCAAGCACAAACATGTATATATTATATATAATATATATATTAATATATATATATATTACATATATATATATATAATATATATATATGTATATACGCATACCTGTGTACTCAATACACCGCATTACAACCATGCATGCTTTTTGTATATATATATATGTATTATGTTATGTATATAATATGTATATACATACATGGTATATAGTTAATATGGTATTATTATATACATATATATATATATATTATTATATACATATATATATGTATACATATATTATATTATATATATGTATGTATTATGCTTGCATGGATAGAATCTATATATATGTATCCATATATATGTATATATATATATATATATATATATATATATGTATATATGTATACACACACATACACACATAATAATATATATATAATATATATACATACAATATATATATATATATATATGTATATATACATATATATATATATATATATATATATATATATATATATATATATATATATATATATATATATATATATATATATAATTATAGCTACACAGAGATCGGTTGTGACGTGATCATGCGTTGATTAACTCAAGTGCCTTGTATCAATCATTTAAATTTGTTTATTTGTAAATATTCATTGTGCGTTCTGAAATGCGCAGCCTCATATTCGGAGGCCTGCGCTTCTATTTTGATCTTCACATAGCTTTGCATGTGATTATGCATCCATGATATCAAAGCTAGTTATCGGTACAGTTTTGTATGTATCTAACATTCCCTATATGCATATACATTTCCAGGTACGTATTTGAAGCATATCCAGGCTACGATGGCACAGAATAAGAAGTTTTTCCTTGCCAATGGGCTTGAGAGGCTTTTGGCCGAGCGAGACATCAAACGCAATCCCAATGTACAGCTTAGAAAGCGATGTCAGGCGGCACTAGGTATGACAAGTTTCGAACCAACCATATCTCCCAATGTTGAAATACAGCCAATCACATTTCTCACTTTTAATTAAGGTAGCTTCCGTACAGCTAGCCATACATCTTGCTGTTCAATCATGGGCCATTTTTTTGCCTTGCTTTCAACATGTTGCCAATCCTATCTCGTTTAGATTACAGACAATCACATATCTTGTCTTGCGCATATTGTCTCGATGATCCATATAGTCTTCAGTTGTCGAAGTTCTGGGTTATACTGACAGCTGCGTAACAGTGTACGAATGAACTATCTACTGTGACCAATCACAACTATACACAATAAACGTTTAAGGTGCTATCAATCAATTTTCTCACTTTTAACTCATATTCGGTTCTGTATATACAGATGGGCTGAAAAATTCGGATTTTTTAGAGACGCCAGGTTGCGCCGACAGTTACGTGGAGGTGTTTGAAATCGCATGCCGCTCTAAGTATATCAAGCTACAAATTATATCACTAGACACATTGCAGGTATGTTAATTTGTATGTAAGATAGCAACATACAATATATATATATATACATATATGTGTGTGTGTGTGTGGGTGTGTGGGTATGTATAGGTAGTATAAATGTACGTATAAATTATGTATATATGTATGTATATATGTGTATGCATGTATGTGTGTATGTGTGCTTGTATTTATGTATGGACGTATACATATAGTATTGTATTGTGTTTAATAAACCACATTACCTGATGTATGTAGAGACGTCACTCTAGGTTTGATATCAATTATCATCCTCATCATCACTTGCTCTAGTAAGATGTATTCATATATGTATGTGTCGCTCGCCTGCGGCATCTTATGCTATTGTACTCGGGTTGAACAAATACAGTCACATGTAAAGATACATACGAACATCACACATACACACGAAATACGCTCATATACAGACTTACACGCACTTGTCTGTTCATATACACTCGTTTTGCTTGCTTTGCATGTACTGAAATTATAGGTATACATTATTGAACTATTATATGCACTCTGGTCATTCCAACAGTATGTACCGGACACTATTCACATATGTTATAAAACTGGACTCTCATCAACAATACTGCCCATACTTCACCACGGAAAAGTAGCGAACGTTGTTCGTATACATGTATTTATACACATATCATTAATACTAAATATTTATTAGTACACTACTATTCATTTATTTATACAGAAACTACTGGCGTATGGGCTGGTTCGAGGTAATGTTGTGGTGGATGCTGACACTCAGCAGCGACAAATAGATGGACTGATCGAGTCTATCTGTGGCTGCTATTTGGGCCCCCACACCGATGACAATGTCAGCTTACAGATTATTAAGGTATAAATTATATGTAGTTGTGTCGACATATATATATATATATATATATATATGATTATATTTATATCGACATTTCTAAAAGCTAATATGCAAGATATCTGGATTCTATTGCCGCAAAGTAATTATCCAAATGCATTATGATCGAGAATTTGGCTTCTCTATGACAGGTATATCGTGCTGCCCTATTACGATCCGAGTGAACAATTCATCAGCTCACACACACCCAACAAAAGTACTCTATATTAACTTTAGCGTCAAATAGTATTTTTCGTACGCGCACACACTGTGGTATGTATATAATGATACATATTTTATAGCACACGTTTTTTTGCACATACACATGCTCTCATACAGGCTCTATTGACAGCTGTGAGTTCACCTCTGTGTGATGTACACGGACAATCGCTGGTCACTACAACGCGGTGTTGCTACAATATCTACATCACCGGCAAGGTAACCCATGTAATGGTTGAATATATGTTATTTGGTTGCGCGCATGTAGCAATGCATACACACGCACACACACACGCACACACACACACACACACGCACACACACACACGCACACACACACACACACACACACACACATCACACGCAATATAATAATATATATCATATATATATATATATATATATATATATATATATATATATATCTATATATATATATATATATATATATATATATATACATATATACATACATATATATATATATATATAGATATGTATATGCACACACATCCACACGTAATCCACACACATTCTAATTCAATTCAGTTCACACACACACCGCCGTACGCACACACACACACCCAAACATACACTCACATACATACATACATATATACTTTAATACATACATACATACATAGAGATATACATAGATGGGTACATAAATACATACATACAGACATACATACATACACACATATATACATACATACATATATACATATATACCTACATACATACATACATACATACATACATACATACAAACATACAAATAAGCATATATTTATGCATATATGGATACATACATACTTCAAAACCCTAAAGCGCACGTACGTAAATCATATTGACTACATCACAGTATCTCCAAGCTGATTGTATTCATCTTATTGTTAAAATGTCAGGTTCTATTTACCTTCTTACTATTTTTTCATTTGGTTCAACCATCAGAGTATGATAATCCAAGCGACAGCAAAGGCCACACTGACGCAGATTATTACAACTACATTCCAAAGACTCGAAGCCTACTACACAAGCAAAGTATGCTATATATATATATATATATATATAGTCAATTTAGGGTTGAGGTTGTCGGTGTATATCCCTGAGTCGGGGTTGACCAAGGTTCTTCATAACCTGTACCTGTTCTCAATTGTTGATTCTGAAGTTAACGAATTCAGAAGTCCTTTTTTAAATTGAGATTTGTTTTTGTAATTGTGCAGCAAACAACAGCGATATTGGAGATCGCGACAGAAAAGGTGGAGGAAATCCGGTCAGAAATCGAGGACAAGGCAGACACAGACTCAGAAGGTAGATATAAGCCAACTGCATCTCTGTACACGCATATGTTTATATTCATAGGTGTATGCTTAACAGATAGTTATATATTAGTGTTGATAGGTGTTTATATAAACATATATGAGCATACCATAGTATGGATATTCTCCCTTTCTTTTGTAAAATAGTTGAGAGTGAATACACTGGTGCCTCTGTGTGCGTGTTGGTGGCAGTGTATGTGTTTATGTAGTAATTATATGTATTAGATATACTTTTTATACTCATTACAGTATATGTGTTTATGTAGTAATTATGTATACTTATTATACTTGTTACAGTATATGTATTTATGTAGTAATTATATATACTTATTATACTTGTTACAGTATATGTGTTTATGTAGTAATTATATATACTTATTATACTTATTACAGTATATGTGTTTATGTTGTAATTATATATACTTATTATACTGATTACAGTATGTGTTTTTTTTATGTAGGTACGTTATAATTACTCGAGCTGTATCGGACAGCCATCAGCGCGCATGAACACACAAGAACATTGCCATAGCATAGTCGAAGTCAACGCTGTCATATATGCACACATACGTTTAGTAGTCACACGCACACACACTGATACAATCACCCAAGTGAACTCCCAGACGACCATTGTTGGGTGATGCACTTGTTACCGAGTGTTGCTGTGTGTTATAGTCTCGTACATACGTATTGGGGTGCGGCATGGGATTGAGTATGTTGTCTATGAACGATGCTCTATCCTGAACCGCATACGCCTAATGCTACCTATAGAGGCAAAAACAGCCGACAAATCCGACAAATCCGACAAGCCTGACTCGGCCGTGGATCAAGCAGATGAGGCAGATGGGACAGTCAAAGACGAATCGCATGAAGACAGTACAAGTGAACCAGATACACAAATGGAGAACTCGAACACGCAGGAGGGTGAGGCCCAGGATCAGGGAGAGACAATTTATGAGGAACACGCGGATGCAAAACATGATGTGGATTCTGTGTCTGAAGGGCCTGATAAGGAAGTCGAAAAATCTGCCACGAGTGAAGAGAGCTCTGTCCCTCCTGTGGGTGAGTAAGGATATGTATTAGTATATATACTATGTAATACTGATAGTGTTATGTATTTATATCTAAGTTCTCGTTTATATGAATATGATATTTGTTGGTATCTATACAAATGCCTGAAGCAGCTCACACCATGGCCTAACATCGAGTATAGTAATTGAGAGAGGTTTATTGTTGGTTCGACGTTGACCTTTGGTAGTGAATCATCTGATGAAATCTCATATGAGAACGTAAACATGTGCGTGTATATATACCTTTTGCTACTTTGTGTCTATAATATATGCCAATATTTAAGTATTTGTATTGTTATTTTTGTAGGAGGCGCGTCAATCACATAGTAGCATCGCCAATCGCACTTTTTAATACAAACTTGTACTATGTAACTACTCGCACAGACACTACGAACAACGCCCAGCAAAGCCCACCAACTAAAGACGGGCCGGAAAAAAACCCATCTGGAGACGCATCTCAGTCCCCAAAGACTGCAAAAGATAAAGAGAAGGAAAGTGCGGTACACACTCCAGCAGTTGGCCCTGTGAGCGGCGATGATGAACTACAGGGACTCTTCGATCATATTTCAGAAGGTAGGTAGAATACGTGGGACATATACATATATACATCAACATACACATATACACATACACATACACATTCACATACACATACACATACACATACACATACGCATACGCATACATATACACATACACATACACATACACATACACATACACATACACATACACATACACATACACATACAAATACACATACACATACACATACACATACACGTACGCATATACATATATATACATATAATATACATATACATATAATATATACGTATACATAAACTTATACATATACATGTACATGTACATACACAGACACATACACATTCTCCATTACATTACATACACACACACACACACGCACACACACACACACACACACACACACACACACACACACACACACACACGCACACACACACACACACACACACATACACATGTATATATACACATACACACACACATATATATATATATATAAACGTAGTTATTCTTACATAGCTTCAAAAGCCCTGTCTTCAATTTACCTTCTTTTAATACCCTATTAACAGTGGATGCGTATCTTGTCTTCCGTCACTTCTGTAAGCTGTCTAATAAGCCCATGCCCGTGGGTGTAGAGGCGCGTGTCTTCGAAGTCAAGTCCAAGATTCTGAGTCTCGAGTTGCTGCTAGGAATTCTGCAGAACAGTGGTATGTTATAGTGTAGTCATACAATAGCGTGCTAGTGTACGACAGTATCATTTATGGGTATGTGCAGTAGGATCTACATCTTGACGAGGGATCCCTTGCGCACTCAGTCAATCTTTATTGTGTTTCTTGTGCCAACATGCCAATCTACTGAATATACACGAGACGCATTTCTCATGCTCGTTGGTCCTCTTTATTTGTCCACTACTGCTTGTAGGTGAGAGTTTCCAAACGAATCCGCAGTATATCGCCGTTGTCAAGCAACAGCTGTGCGCGTCCATCCTTAGCAACGGCGTTTCATCCAATCCCAAAGTGTTTGAGTTGTCCTTGGCTATTTTCCTGAGCCTGTTGGCGTCCTTCAAGACGCACCTCAAGAACGAGATGGACGTCTTCTTCAAGGTGTGTTACTTGTTCCGAGGGCGTGTTTAGTACACTTGACCACGTATGCGTGTATGTATGTATGTATGTATGTATGTATGTATGTATGTATGTATGTATGTATGTATGTATGTATGTATGTATGTATGTACTTATGTATGTATGTGTACATGTATGTCTGAATGTATGTATATATGTATGTATATATGTATGTATATATGCATGTATGTATGACATGAGCGGATTATCTTGTCTTTATATGTGCACCTGACCTACTGTCGAAAGTATGAAATGGCCTGTGACATCCCCTGGTGCCATATATATATATATATATATATATATGTATTGATGCATATATATATATATATATATATATATATATATATATATATATATATATATATATATATATATATATATATATATATATATTATCTATACAATGATGTCTACGTGTTTGCGAAGGTGTGTCGCATGTTCTGTGTGTGCATCCTATACTGCCTGGGCCACATGTATGCGTGATATTTGCTGCGTCATGGTCCGTGTTGTACACCTAGGTCTGTTACAGGTTGTAAACATCCTGTCAGTGATTTTAAGTCGTTTTGTCCCGGCCCTCCCCTTTGACGACTATCTATGTTCGGGAATGTGGAGGAGATGGTTTTACTTAGTGCTGTAAGATGTGCTACGGTGCATACACCACACGGGCGGCATGTGTACAATACATCCACAGTTGTGGTGTTAATGGTTGCGTCGACGTTATATCGCCTGTTGTGGCACGAGTATGTCACATTTGCCTGGCTGGAAAAGTATCCTAAAATCTGGTACCTTTTTGGCCTAGACATGCCAAATATAGGTCCAATTTGGCTGCCGTACTGATCTGACGATACAAATTGTTATTCCAACAGGATATTTTTCTGCCGATTTTGGAGACGTCTGCATCCTCGTTCCAACTCAAATGGCTCGTGCTTCAGGTGTGTTTTGAATTTCGGAAACAAAATCAAGTGCTGCCCATTAGGAAATATACGTACACACATACATACATACATACATACATACATACATACATACCTACATGCTTGCATGCATACATGCATACATAAATACAACAGTACAGACATACATACATACTTAAATACATACATACATGCATACATACATACATACATACATACATACATACACATACATACATACATACTTACATACATACATAAATACATGCATGTATGCATCTTATATATATATATATATATATATATATATTAATACCCTATTAGGCCTTATCCAAGTTCGTCATCAATTGATGCCTACATGCATATTGCATGCCATACGGATGTAGATATTATTATAAACACGCACATATTTATATATTCGTACATCCATATACTCATACACACACAGGCTTTATCCAAGGTATTTACAGACCCCCAAACGTTGGTAGATATCTATCTAAACTACGATTGTGGATTGAACTCGAACAATGTGTTTGAGATTATGGTGCGAGATGTGTCCAAGATCGCTCAGGGCCGGCAAGCAATGGAGTTGGGTGGTGGACTACTGGAGACGCATGTACAAAGCATGAAGGTGTGTTACAATAGTGGACAATTATTTATGTATTAATGGGTATGCATGTGATTTTTGGGTATAGAGCTTAGATTTTTCTAAAGCCGATATATATACATACATACATACATACATACATACATACATACATACATACATACATACATATATATATATATATATATATATATATATATATATATATATATATATATAGATGTATATATATATATATATATATATATATATATATATATATATATATATACGTGTGTATGCATGTATCTATGTCTATATATATATATATACATATATATATATGAGCTCGTAGAAATTGTCTACTCATGGATCTGTTCCAGTTTATGATAGAAGAACACTCACAAATTCAATCCCGCTGTGCGTACCAATAATTAGGTTGAGTGTCTGATACTCGTAGAACAACACGACACTTATTTATTTTAATTCTTCCGATTCTGAATCCAAATTACCCAAACTGTCAACTCCTATTTTTAAATATTCTATTCCTAATTTTTAAATTCCGATCTCAATTTTAGATCATTGGAATTGAGTGTCTGGTTTCGTGCCTGTCGTCGCTGGTGGAGTGGATGGATGTAGCGCTACTTAAAACGGTGACGATACCAAACTCGCCGAGACCGCCTAAATCAGACAACGTTTCCGTAATAACGTAAGTTGTACAATACAATGTAGGTATATATGTATTTATATATATACATATACGTATCGATATGTGTGTGTGATTTTGCTACATATGTATGTATATATGCTGATTCTACTTGTATGGATCTATACGTATAATACGTATACACGCATATCGATGAAGTCCCCGGGTTTGAAAACTGCCTCGTCCGACCACGACGTGTTTTTTTTCTGGACGCCAATTAGTTTAAAGCATTAGCTTCGAATGTGATAACAATTTAATTTCAGTTATAATTCAATCCGTCAACCGAATCGATTTTACATTCCTCGGATGTTGACGGCACACCGGGGAGGTGAGGGGTTCTGTTTTTATAGTGCACGTTCAACCGAGCATCAGCCACTTACACATCCAACAATATAGTCGAAACTTGTATATTCCTTGCCTCCCGGCTTTAACGTTGAAATTGTACTCGTGACTCACTGTTAAAATTTTATTGTTAAATCTGCTCGTTATTATTAAATCTGTCTTTAGGATTGATACCACACAGCTTGACATTGACGATACACAGAGGAGGGGTGCTTCTCCTATCAACCCACCACATAGCCCCACAATATCTGCACACACACCCGACAATGCAGACTGGACTGCCGACGGAGGCGATAGGGACGAGTTTGTCGAGGTACATATATATATATATATATATATATATATATATATATATATATGTGTGTGTGTGTTTGTGTGTATATGAATGTACGTATGTATGTATGTATGTATGTATGTATGTATGTATGTATGTATGTATGTATGTATGTATGTATGCTTGTGTTTATATTTATGTTTTTGTTTATGTTTATAATATCCGAAATCACGTGCTCGTTAACGTTATAATTTTTTAATTGAAGAATGATATGAAGTTGGTAAACATTGGATGTGAGGTTTAGTGCCCTAGTATATATTTACATTTTCACACACTCAAATATATACTATAGCCCTAATTTTCACATCCAATGTTAACCAACTTCATATCATTCTTCGATTAAGAGAATCCTATCGTTAGCTAGCTCTTGATTTCGGATCTCACCGGTATGTTTATGTTCATGTTCATGTTTATATATATATATATATATATATATATATATATTTATATTTATATATATATGTGTGTATTTATATTCCTAAAAATATCAATATATATAAATTTGAATATAATTATAAATATAGATCTAAACACAAATGTAAACATAAACAGACATACATATAAATATATATCTACACACACACACACACACACATACACATACATTATCACACATACATATATATATATATATATATATATATATATATATATATGTGTGTGTGTATATGTATGTATATAATGTGTGTGTGTTATGTTTTTTATGCATTCGTGTATGGATTGATGTATGTATGTATGTATGTATATATATAACGTCATTATGAGTATATACATGTGGGGATTTGTGCGTTTGTTGTTCGTATTTTACTATATTTTTGTAGGTTCTTTTCTATCCATGTATGGATTTATATTGTATCTATCTACCTGAATATGTTTACCTTTAGTATTCAGTAAGAACCTTTTTTCATCGCAATCGAATGACTTTTTACAATAATTTACGAGTGTGCTGGGTTTTTCATGTACACCTTTTTTTTTTTCCGAATGAGTTCATATCAATTCCAAATAAGATTGATTTTTTTTTTAAATTGTTCACAAATCTCCTGAAAGCTGGTCACCCACCCGCATATGTACACATGCATAAAAAAAAAATCTCATTTACATATCATTTGTACCTGATTAGTTAGTGATAATTGTTTTGCATATATTTATGCCTGCATTAGTGATAAATGAACATAAATATTTGATTCTCGCGCATACGTGCCTCCATAGTTAGTGTTACATAAACGAGTATATGATGTATAAACGAGCATGTGGTACATAAACGGATATATGATACATAGAACGGTTATTCAATTCAGAAACGGATACATGATATATAGACGATTTGAGATATACATCAAGGAGTATATGATACATAAAACAGGAATGTGCTATAGAAGGGTATATTGTTAATTAAGGAATAGGTTTACATAAACAGCCTGCTTATATCTATAGAATGGTATATAGTTTATAAATGAAAATATTTACATGAACCGCCTGCTTATCTCCATAGAGGGTATATTGTTTTTAGACGAATAGATTTACATGAACCGCCTGCTTATCTATAGAAGGGTGCATAGTTGATAAACTAATATACTTATATAAACCGCCTGCCTATATCTATAGAAGGTATATTGTTTTTAAACGAATATATGTACATAAACCGCCTGCTTATATCTATAGAAGAATATATAGTTTATAAACGAATATATTTACATAAACCGCCTGCTTATATCTATACAAGGGTATATAGTAAACGAATATATCTACATAAACCGCATTCCTATATCATTCTCGAATCCCGTTACAGGCACGCAAGAGGAAAGCCGAAATACTGGCCATCCT